>CM065806.1:198584031-198644031 GCA_033398695.1 Orobanche coerulescens | reverse complement strand
AAGAAATAGAATGAATTTGATCCATATATCTTGATCAAATTGATGGCCTAGATTTATTCTCAAAAAAATCGTATGTATGAGACGCAATATTTTAGTGCATCGGTATTTTGATGCATATAATGCATAGTTTTAATGCATTGCAATTCTGATGCACGAAATGCATATATTGCATGCATAAGCCAATCTGGACCGCACATCACACAAAGATCAATGATTCAGATTTATTCTTATTTCTTACTCAAAATGTCATTCTCATTTGATCCACCTTCTATATAGCACCAGAGACCGTGGAGCTCCTCAATATAGTCCAACAGGTCATGCACTCTATTGTTGCGGACCCCGAGATCTATTGACGTAGTTTTTTAGAGAATTGATTTTGCTATTAAAAAAGGGGTAGCGGCGCAACTTGTTGCTCTTTTGCTTTCCATCTCGATTTAAAAACTTTTTTATAAATTATATATATTATATATATATATATATAATATGACAATTTAGTGATTTATTATCAAAAGTGAACTATCTCTTTGGAGACGATAAAATACATATGCTCCATGCTGTTCAAATATCTACATTTCATTCCACAATTTATTTTTTTGAAAATTGTATATATGTCAATTTTATATAACCAAATCACGATGACAATCAAACTATTTAATCTCCATCATATATTTATTATCGATATTTTTATAAACCAAACATTACATTAACCCAAATTATTGTGCTGGAACTTAGTGTATCAATATTTATATCTTTTTTTTGATAACTCAGTTTTTAGGCTTACACCTAACTATGTTTGAGGGTAACAGCTCCGCTTTCTCATTACTGCCAGCAAGTTAAATCGCGAGATGTTCACGAACTGACCACTGTCTTGTCGGGTTCTACTGACGTACAACCAGATCCTCTCAGGTAAAGAGAACATGAAGTCCTCCCCCCGAATCGAACCCACGCGAATGATATTCAGTATGAGGTCCTGTCAAATACTTAATTATAACGTATCTGCCCCGAGAAAGATTTTGAAATGAAGGCAAGATGGATAGAACTCTGACCTCCACCCCACATGAATTTTTACATGCATATGGTGGACTGGACTAGCCCGTTGGTTAATGGGACGGGAGGTGATGGAAATTCTCACCACACGTTCGCTAGACGAACTTAGGGAGTACCTGCTTCAGGGACTACCTACTTCATTGGGTGTTGCAATGTGTTGGAAGGATAACGAGGAGATAATAGATGAGTAGTTGGTGCATGAAAGAGTCCACGAATTCAATTTTTCTCTCTTCTTAAATAATTGTAGACAGCGTGTCTAGTACACACAAAGGTTGTGAGCAAAATAAGATAATAGCTCATGCTTTCTCCGTTCTCTTATTATTGCAACGTGTTGACTATTACACTGTTCACATACTTTTCTTTGACCATTTTTTGTGATTTATACATATGAAAAAATATAGTCATGTGAGATCTTGTTAGATTCATCTCGAAATATACTTTCAAAATATCAACTTCTTATAATTTCTAAAGATAAAGAATCGAAGATATTAATAGTTAAAGTTGTGCATTGGCAAGCGTGAAAGTTCAGATGTTGCAGTTATAAAAGAACGGAGGCAGTAACTTTTTTAGAGCTAGTTTGAACAATGCAAATATACTATAGTTTTTCGAAATAATAATATGATAATTAGTGTATTGAAAGATATTAGGAAAATACTAATAAAAAAATATTAGGAAAATGAACACACACACACATAGTGGCAGAGTCAGAGATTTTATTTTCGAGGTCCAAACTATTTTTCGATCTGGTCAAAAATAATATTCCACGTGTCATTTTGAACCAATGTAAAATAACTAGTATACCAATCGTATAAAATACGGGAACATAAGAAAAAATTCTCATAGAAACGCATAATACCCAACCATTCACCATAAATTTTATAGCACTTCTTTGTAATTACATTAGTTGTTCAATTTACGATTACACCATTCTTGTCGCAATAAAAAAATTGAAGTCTTTCGTTTTTTTCACTTTGATACGGCTAAAAAACTGACCAATATTGAATACGAGTCTTGGCAGATGCACACCAACATGAGAGAGTGTATAACCGTGAAAAAGCATAATTAGTGAAAATTGTCGTCTTTGAAATTTAAATATCAATATACTATCTGATGAGTTTAATATCATTTGTGGAATAAATATTTACTCCTAAATGTGTAGTATAACATAATAAATGTTATTGAAGCAGTTCTACCAAAATATTGTAAATATGTATCATCCAAAGCATATTAGAAAAATAAAATAAATAAACTAAAGTCTCTCACATAATCGATTATTATTGCAATAGCACAATAATTTTCTTCTTTTCTCACACGAATTTTTTATTTTTTGAGTGACTGAAAATTAAAAATAATTAAAATACTTATCGAGATATATTTTTAAAAAGATTTATAGTCAATTTTTATTATCTATAACCCTCTTTTATATAGAGATCATTCTATTGATAAATATGTTATCAAAAAAAATTGCTTACATATTTATGAATGAAAAATTACACGTTGCTCCTATGAGAAATTTTTAAAAGTAGATTTGGTTCCAGGTTCAATTTTTGTTCTTTTTTTGACAAAATGGTCTAAATAGTTAAGTATTTAACGGTCTCTGTTAAATGGCCAAAAATGAGATAATTTAATCCTTAAATTTGAAAAAAAATTACATAAATTATTTAGATATAATTTAAAATACGAAAGTAAATCCAAAACTTTCACAAATATATAATTAATTTCAAAAGTAAATAAATTAAAAAATCTTTTAAAACTAAAAAAATAAAAATCACTTAAAAATCACTTAGAACGATCAATTTTTATTTTCTAAAATTCTCTTCGTACAAAGATGAATCTACGGATTAGTACATTATTATTAAATTTAATTTCTTGTGTCGTCAGAAATATCTCTTTGAAAATTCATAAAATCGATAATTGTATAATTAGTAAATATGAGTTTTTGTATTCATTTTGTTATTTTATATGAATTATTTAAGATTTAAAAGATAGACTAATTGATTTATTCCATAATTTATTTGATTTATTTATAAATAATAACTAAAACCATTGTTCTACACTTTCAATAATATTTTTTAATAAGATTATTTTGATTTATTTAATTGATTAGGACTTCGATTATTTTTTTAATTATATATATATTAAACACTTCTTCTGCAATACTCTCAAGCATCTTTCATTTCAGTTGATATTTCTTTTATTGATATACCTAGTTATAGTGAGTAACTAATATAAACTAATTAATTAGTGGAAATATATAATATTTTCGCGAGATTTTAGGTTTAAGTTTATTTTTTTTGAGAATACTACTATATTAATATTCCTTACTTCGTAAAAATCAATAAGGTATGTAAGAGTTATTTGAGGTATAATTATAATGCAATGATGATTAGGTCAGTAATTGATTGTGTGTCGCACAGCGTGAGAGGTGACATAAGTCTGTAAGACGTGAGACGTGTGGCGGTAGAAGTATGAAAGCGTCGTTTAGCCAGCATTATGCATTAATATATAAAGGAGATAAAAAAAAATCAAATTAAATTCCAGGATATGCTATCATATTTATATTAGAGTTAGCTAATTCTTTTTGAACTTTTGAAGTTTATGTTGTGCGTGAGAAAACTGCATCGGGTGAATTATGTATTCATATTCATGTGTATAAAAAGTAAGTTCATGAAAGTATTTAGTAATATCCTTCAATATTGACGTTAAATTTCCTTTTGAAGGAACATTATTTACATCATATGGAAAAAGAAAACCATTGTTGGCGCATCATATATCATAGCTTATATAACACTGTTTTTTTGATCGAATGAATCGAATCAACTAAATTGAATCAATCAATCGAATGGACTCAATCAATCGAATCAAATATATATTAAGGGTAATAATAATAATGGTAAATAATAATAATAATCAACAACAACAACGATAATAGTAATATTATTAGTAATAATAATAATAATAATAATTAAGATTAGTAATAATAATAAAAAGAAGAAGAATCAATCGAATCGAATCAATAAACTGAATCGAATCGACTGGCCAGAATGTCATAACCCAATCGAAAAATTGAAAAAATAAATCCAAAAGAACAGGGCCTAAGAGCATTTTCATTTATAACTCCCCAACCCTAGTTTTTGATGACATCCTCGCGGACACATGATCATATTTCCTTTTTCTAATTTTCACTCAATAATACTTCCTCAAACACTCAATAATACTTCCTCAAACTCAGATTTTTTATGACATCATTAAGGACCATTTTTCACTCACTCTCAACTCACTCAATATTTATTCCTATTATATTTAAACAAAAAAAAAACATTGGAAAGAAGAAATCTGAAAATGAAAAAGCAAAGTTAAAAAGGAATAATAAAATATTGAAATGGACCCACATTGTGTCATAACTCTTGGAAGGCAATACTACATTTTCCAGTTCCTTTCACCTCCACATGCCTTCTCATTCACATGCCTTCTCATCATCTCACCCCCAACGGTAAGTTTTGAAATGCACCTCCACAACCTTTTTTTTTTTTTTTTTTTATAACTCAACTTCCACGTTTATGCTTGATTATGACCGAGGGCAACAGCAAAGACCTCCTATTCACTACTATCGATTAAATCGTGGGATGTGCGTGCACTACTTAAGGTCATTTGTCGGTTCTGCTGACGTACAACCAGAATGTCCTAGGCGAAGAGAACATGGTGTCCTCCACCCCCAGATCCAGACCACGCGGATGATATTCAGTATGGTTCCTTGAGAGCCTTCAATAGATTGCATGTGCCCCGAGGAGGATTTTGAGGAAATCAAAGGTTGAGCGTAAGGCTCGAACACCAGACCTCCCCTCACAAGCACTTACGTGCAAGCAAGTGGCCACCGAGACAAGCCTGATGGTTATCTCCACTGCCTTTTACGTTTTACCATCGGGGATGCTCTAATTTAGAAAAAAGAACATAAAAGAAGAGTTCATATAAACTCTCTCACAATGGCGGAGCACGACATTTACTTGGGAGGGAGGGATCTTAAGAAATTGCGGAGATCAGACAATCGTATATATAATTTTCTCTATTTTATAGGGGAATTCCTGTCGATCGGAGGGATCCGTGGATCCCCTTGAATCCCCCCCCCCCCCCCCCCGCCCCTGCTCTCACATGATAAAGTCAAAAGACGAAAAGATAAGATTTATTAGGTCTGTCGAATGGTTCGATTCCGGTTAACCAGACCGAAATGATCGGTTAACCGGAACCATAAATGTCCTAAAATAAGAACCGAAAACCGGATCCTATAAATTTTCGGTTAACCGGAACCGGACCGATTATTTTCTGTTCCGGTTTTCGGTTCAATTGTGTATCATTTGTTCGGTTTTCGGTCTAACCGATAACCGTTCGGTTTCGAACTGAAAACCAATTTTATAAAATTATATTTATTAAATATTATTTTTATTAAATAGATTTTATTTTGTTAGTTTCAATTTTCGGTTAAGTAGAACCATAAATGTCCTAAAATAAGAACCGAAAATCGGACCATATAAATTTTCGGATAATCGGAAACCGGACCGATTATTTTCGGTTCAGGTTTGGTTAACCACAAAAAACATTTTTTTATTTCAATTTAAAAAATTGAAACAATATAATATGATTATAAAATATAATTTCACAAATAAAATCTGCTTCCTGATCGGTTTTATAAAATATAATTCTTAAATATTATTTTTTATTTTATAATTATATAATATAATTACAAAATATAATTTCATAAAAACAATCTAATTTCCAATTTTAATTTGCATAAATTAAATAATATAATATAATTATAAAATAAAAATAATATTTAATAATTATATTTTATAAAATCGATTTTCAATTCGGAATCAAACGGTTATCGGTAGATCGAAAACTGAATAAATAATACACAATTGAACCGAAAATCGGAGCGATAACCAAAATTGTGGTTCTCGATTGTTTGGTTTCGATTCTAACCGAGAACCGAAAATCATGTAGACAGCCCTAAGATTTAGGTACTTTTTTCAATCGGCAATGGTATATATCAGTTTGAAAATATACCGTTGACATCAACGTATTTGAATTCTAGGAACTAAAAAGACTTGTGATACAAAGTGTTAATTCAAGATTTCATTAATAATCAAGATGTCCGCAATGAATTCTTTGCCGAAAGGATCCATTGAATACGGCCAACAACTTAAGAAAATTGTCTTAGTAGTTGATAATAAATAGTTCATCCGTTCTTTTATTATTGCAACGTGTTGACTATTACACTGTTCATATACTCTCTTTTTACCATCTTTTATGATTTATACATATGAAAAAAATATAGTCATGTGCGATCTTGTTAGATTCATCTCGAAATATACTTTCAAAATATCAACTTTTTATAATTTTTAAAAGTAAAGAATTGAAGATATTAATAATCAAAATTGTGCATTGACAAACGTAAAAATGCAGATGTTATAGTTATAAGAGAACGGAGGTAGTATCAAACAAATTCATATTCCCAAATCACAATCAACTTAATAAATTCAACGATCAACATTATAAGCAATCCTTCTCAAAAAGAAAAAAACATCATAAACAATTCAATATTCAATAAATTCAACAATCAACAAATTATCAAATGGTATTCCAAGTAAATAATTAATTTCTATTAATAAAAAATAAGAGACACAAAATTACAAATTCAATTGGGATTTGGAAATAAAGAAATTCAATTACAATTACAAACTTCGGCCTGTCATCTGCAAATTCTATTCCGTCTTCTCAAATCTTTGCAACCCCACGCATTACGCCTATCCTAGACTCTCAACCCTAAGGCGGATGTATGTTAGGGCAAGGTGGTGCACGTGCACCACAAAAAAAAAATACAAAACGATGTCATTTTGACGTTTTTCAGTTAAAACGAAGTCGTTTTGGTTAAAACGACGTCGTTTTGGTAGTTTTTATTAAAAAACTGAAAAATTTAGAAAAAAAAATTCGATCGTCCGTTTTTTTTTTGTGGTGCACCAGTAGTTTTCGGATGCTTGATCCGCTTCAAGACCCTCCTCCAATTTTCTGTCCATACAAACCGGACCAGCCAGCTGGATCCAGAGACCCTCTTAGAGCACCCACAGTGGTGTTGGGAAAAATACCGACTAACGTCACATCACAACGAATAAAGCGGAACCTCGTTTGACAAATTCTCACTCTTCAATCGTAACTTTGTGGTTACCGACGAGTAGAGCAATAATTACAACTCGATAAAATTAATACAAATGATATCTGAAAAACAATAAACACGAGACACAAATTTTAGCGTGGAAAACCCCTCAAGCCGAGAGTAAAAACCACGGGACCGAAGCAACTTAAAATCCACTATCACCAATACACATAAATACACAATCGTCCCTAATACAAACTAAGGGTATACACCAATCGTCAAATACTTGGTAATAAATGTTCTTCAAGTATTTGGAATCAACAACAACAAGATCGAGAAAAGAAACAACCGTAAATAGCTTATACAAAGAGCTAACGAAATACCGAAACTTCTGGACTCAAAAACTCGATCTACACCGGTGAAAAGATTTACCCAATAGCTAACAAGCTCTTGTCAAAAGATCACGACGATCCGATCGATAAATCTCCGAGAAATTGAAGAAATGTATTTCTCTCTCTTGTTTCTCTCTTTATTTCTCTCTCTCTTGTTCTTCAATGTGTATGTGAAAATAATGATAAAGTCCCGACTGAAAATCTGCATAAAAAGATACACTTTTGCAGGTTTGACCCGTGTGCCGCAGCCCGGCCAAAGTGTGCCGCAAGACAAAAGCCTCGCCAATGATCGAGCGGGGCCGCGGCCGCCGTGAGGCCGCGGCCTGCAGTACAGGCCACTTTGGCCTTGAGAAGCAAAAATGCCTGGGCCGCGGCTCGGCAGGGATGTGCCGCGGCCCCAAGTGCTTCGGCAGGGGTGATCGGCAGAGGCCGCTCGGCAGGGGCTCGGCAGAGGCACTCGGCAGGGCGCTCGGCGAGGCACTCGGCATGGCGCTCGGCAGGCGATCGGCAGGAGCTGCTCGGCCATATTGAAGGGCGCTCGGCAGGGACTCGACAGGCGATCGGCAGGAGCCGCTCGGCCATATTGAAGGGTGCTCGGTAGGGACTCGGCAAGGCGATCGGCAGGCTGCTCGGCAGGGCGATCGGCAGGCTGCTCGGCAAGGACTCGGCAGCTGCTCAGCAGGGCGATCGGCAGCTGCTCGGCAGGGGCGATCGGCAGCTGCTCGGCAGGCTGTGCAAGGTGAGAAAATGACTATATTTTGGAAATTACTCCTACAAATCTCCCCCTTTTCGGAATATAGGAAGAGTTCGCCATCCCGGCGATCGAACAACACACTTCCACCTTCTCTCTGCTCAATGCCTTGGTTAACATATCGGAACCATTATCATCGGTATGAACTTTATCAAGTTCAAACAAACCATCCTCCAATGCATCTCGGATCCAATGGTACCTCACATCGATATGTTTAGTTCTCTTGTGAAAAGTAGCATTCTTATCCAAATGAATCGCACTTTGACTATCACAAAGAACCACGTAACGTCGTTGTCGGAAGCCTAGCTCTCGTAAAAATATTTTCAACCATAAGAGCTCTTTGCTCGCTTCCACCGCCGCAATATACTCGGCCTCCGTTGTAGACAAGGCAACGCACTTTTGCAATCTTGATTGCCATGACATGGTTCCCCCTGCGAACGTCATCAAATAATCGGAAGTGGATTTTCGGTTATCTTCATTACCGGCCATATCCGAATCGGAATATCCAACAAGCATTGCTTTCCCATTTCCAAACGTAATACCCAATTTGGAAGTACCCCGTAAATATCTAAATATCCATTTTACGGCTTCCCAATGCTTCTTACCCGGATTCGATAGAAACCGGCTCACCACTCCCACGGCATGAGCAATGTCGGGCCTAGTACAAACCATAGCATATATTAAACTCCCGACCGCCGAGGCATATGGAATTTTATCCATATCCTCAATCTCCTCCTTCGTCTTAGGGCAATCTTGGCTCGTCATTTAAAATTGTTAGTAAGAGGCGAACTAACAACTTTAGCTTTGTCCATGTTGAAACATTTAAGCACCTTCTCGATGTATTGCTCTTGCGACATGTGCAATTTCTGGGCTGCTCTATCCCGAGTAATTCTTATCCCAAGAATTTGTTTAGCCCAAGTCCTTCATGACAAAGGACTTACTCAATTCTTTCTTCAAGTCGGCAATCATCTCGGCATTTTTGCCAACGATCAACATGTCGTCCACATAGAGCAATAAGATGATAAAGTCATCATCTCCAAATTTCTTAAAAAATACGCAATGGTCGAGAGTCGTCTTCCGGTAGCCTTGCTCCCCCATAACCGACTCAAACTTCTTGTACCATTGCCTTGGTGCTTGTTTCAATCCGTATAAACTCTTCCGAAGTTTACACACATAATCCTCTTTTCCTTCGACCTCAAATCCTTCCGGTTGCTTCATATAAATTTCTTTGTCAAGATCTCCGTGAAGAAAAGCCGTCTTGACATCCATTTGCTCAACCTCAAGATCAAGGCTAGCCGCAATACCAAGGATCAATCGAATCGATCCTATCTTCACAACCGGAGAAAAAATCTCATCAAAATCAATGCCCTTCTTTTGACTAAATCCTTTCACTACGAGTCTAGCTTTGTATCGGGGCAACGAGGTATGCTCCTCCGACTTCACCCGATACACCCATTTGTTTCTCAAATCCCTCTTGCCTTTCGGCAACTTCACCAACTCGTAAGTGTTAATCTCATGCAAGGAACTCATGTCGTCTTGCATGGCATCCATCCATTCTTTCTTCTTTTCATCCTCCATGGCCTCCGCAAAATATTCGGGCTCTCCCTCATCGGTGAGTAAGACATACTCATCGGCCGAATAACGGGTGGAGGGATGACGGTCCCTCGTTGACCGCCTATGTGGAACAAAAGATGGCATGTTCGTCACGGGTAGCTCGGGATGAGCTCCATCGGTATCATCTTGTCTCAACTCATCGTTGTCACCGGAATCTTGTTGTTCATCATTTTGGACGTCATCTCCAATGGGTGTCTCAACATTTTGTGGAGGAACGGGGTCCAAATCAATAAGATCATAGCCGTGTTGCAGAGCCGACTCTCCATTCTCAACATCTTTCATCATTTGATCTTCTACAAAAACAACGTCTCTCGACCGAACAAGCCTCTTTGTCACCGGGTCATATAATCTATACCCGAACTCATCAAGCCCATAGCCAATAAAAATACACGGCTTCGTCTTGGAATCAAGCTTTGATCTCTCATCATTCGGAATGTGAACAAAAGCTTTACATCCGAAGACCTTTAAGTGGCGGTACGAGATCTCTTTATCTCTCCACACCTTATCCGGCACATCAAATTCCAAAGGGACACACGGCGTCAAATTAATAACATGAACCGCCGTGTTCAAAGCTTCTCCCCAAAACGACTTTGGCAATCCGGCATGTGAGAGCAAACAACGAGCTCTCTCGACCAAAGTCCGGTTCATTCTCTCCGCCAAATCATTGAGTTGCGGAGTCTTCGGGGGCGTCTTTTGATGTCGGATCCCTTGCTCTCGGCAATATTCATCAAAGGGTCCGGTGTACTCTCCACCATTGTCCGTCCGGATACATTTTAGCTTCTCCCCGGTCTCTCTTTCCACCGAGGCATGAAATTGTTTGAAAGTGTCTAACACTTGATCTTTGGTCTTCAAGGTGTAATCCCACACCTTCTTAGAATGATCGTCGATGAATATGACAAAATATCGGTAACCACCGAGCGTCCTCGTCTTCATAGGACCACAAACATCGGAATGAAAAAGATCAAGAATATTTTCCTTCCGTGAAGGAGTATGACTCTTAAAAGTAACTCTCCTTTGCTTCCCGGCTAGATAATGAGAGCATCTTTTAAGGTGTACCTTGTGAACCCCGGACAACGCCTCCTTCTTCGACAATAGCGCCATTTCTTTTTCACTCATATGACCGAGCCTCTTATGCCATAGCTCGGCCATGTCATTATTGTCGATTGTATTCACGAAATTAGTCGTGACCTTCGGAAGTGTCACGTACAATTTTCCTTCCTTTTGTCCTCTCCCGACAATCAAGGAACCTCTAGTGAGTTTCCACAACCCCTTGCCAAAACCGCTATGATAGCCGTCATCATCGAGTAAACCAATGGACATAACATTAAGCCTCATGTCCGTAACATGTTTTACATTCCGTAAAACAAGTTCCATTCCGGTGTCGAATCTCAAATACACATCTCCCACTCCAACAATCTTGGATAACCCGTCGTTACCCATCTTGACTATACCAAAGTCACCCGGAGTGTAAGAGGAATAAAAATCTCTACGTGATATAACAAGACATGTAGCACCACTATCGACCACCTAACTCGAATCATCTCTCGCAAGGTTGACCATATCATAATCACAACAAACAAAGAATTCTTCGGTAGTAGTATTAATTTCGGCTTTATCATTACTACTGCTTTCCTTCTTTTGTGAATTTTCTCGGCCTTGGCGATTCTCCTTCTTCGATTTTCGGCAAAATTTCTTAGTGTGCCCTTTCTTACCACAGTGGTAACATTCGATGTTGGCATACTTCCCCCGAGAACTACTCCTTTGTGGCCCTCTATGACTCGGACCTCTACTTTGACCTCTCCCCCGTCTTTCGGTAACTAGAACATCCGACTGTGAATAAGATCCTTGTGCTTTTCTTTGGACCTCCTCATTCAACATGTTCCCTTTTGCTAGTTCCATCGAAATGACTCCATCGGGTGCAGAGTTAGACAACGACGTTCGAAACGTCTCCCAAGAATCCGGCAATGTGCCTAACAACCACAAAGCTTGCACCCCCTCTTCGAATTTAATTCTCATTCCGGCAAGTTGATTAATTATGCCTTGGAATGTATTTAAATGATCCAATAGAGGAGTCCCGTCTCGAAACTTCAAATTCATCATTTGTTTAATGAGGAATAACCTATTATTCCCCGTCTTCTGAGCATACAATTGCTCGAGCTTGTGCCATAACTCTCGAGCATCCTTCTCTCCACTAATATGGTTCAAAACGTTGTCATCCACCCATTGTCGAATATATCCACAAACTTGGCGATGCAAAATAGTCCACTCCGCGTCGGACTTCCCTTCCAGTTTATCTTTGCTAAAAACCGGCATATAATAATCCTTCACGTATAGAAGGTCTTCCATCTCCCCTTCCATTCGTGGTAGTTTGAATCATTCAAGTTAACCATTCTACTCATGTTGGCTTCCATCTTACAATTGAGATACTTAACAACCACGAAACAACAAATCCCGTGGCTCCGATACCACTTTGTTGGGAAAAATACCGACTAACATCACGTCACAACGAATAAAGAAGAACCTCGTTTGACAAATTCCCACTCTTCAATCGTAACTTTGTGGTTACCGACGAGTAGAGCAACAATTACAACTCGATAAAATTAATACAAATGATATCTGAAAAACAATAAACACGAGACATAAATTTTAGCATGGAAAACCCCTCAAGACGAGAGTAAAAACCACGAGACCAAAGCCGCTTAAAATCCACTATCACCAATACACACAAATACACAATCATCCCTAATACAAACTAGGGGTATACACCAATCGTCAAATACTTGGTAATAAATGTTCTTCAAGTATTCGGAATCAACAACAACAAGATCGAGAAAAGAAACAACCGTAAATAGCTTATACAAAGAGCTAACGAAATACCCGAACTTCCGGACTCAAAAACTCGATCTACACCGGTGAAAGATTTGCCCAATAGCTACCAAGCTCTTGTCAAAAGATCATGATCCGACCGATAAATCTCCGGGAAATTGAAGAAATATATTTCTCTCTCTTGTTTCTCTCTCTATTTCTCTCTCTCTTGTTCTTCAATGTGTATGTGAAAGTAATGATAAAGTCCCAACTGAAAATCTGCATAAAAATATACACTTTTGCAGGTTTGACCCGTGTGCCGCGGCCCGGCCCAAGTGTGCCGCGGCACACAGCACAAAAAATGCCCAATGATCGAGCAGGGGCCGCGGCTCGGCAGGGATGTGTCGCGGCCCCAAGTGCTTCGGCAGGGGCCGCTCGGCAGGGGCTCGGCAGAGGCACTCGGCAGGGCGCTCGGCGAGGCACTCGGCATTGCGCTCGGTAGGGACTCGGCAGGCGATCGGCAGGAGCCGCTTGGCCATATTGAAGGGTGCTCGGCAGGGACTCGACAAGGCGATCGGCAGGCTGCTCGGCAGGGCGATCGGCAGGCTGCTCGGCAAGGACTCGCGGTGCTCGGCAGGCGATCGGCAATTGCTCGGGCGATCGCGGTACAGCCCGTGTGCAAGGTGAGAAAATGACTATATTTTGGAAATTACTCCTACAAGTGGTGGAGTGTGATTTTGTTCATAAATAAAAAATTAATTTCTCACTCAAAATAAAATAATTTTTAAAAATAAGAAAATATTATAACTGAGCAAGTAATAACTTGCCTCGATACCGATACGATGATGATGAAACCGCTACCAATTCATTGCCTTTGTCTACAAACTCCTCGGCTCCCGGCTAAAGCGATTCACGAACGTCCTTCAAACTCGACTGCAACACAATGATCGTAATCCGCGATCAAACGTCACAACCTATTGTAATAATCGATACACAATAATCCGATAACAATCAAAAACCCAACGGTTCTACCATATCTCAATTAAACACAGTCTGAACAAAACACTTACGGACTCACAACCACAATACGATTACGTACACTAACTGTTGACATAGCGTACGTTATATATCAAAATTACACTCAAATTAAAGATCTCGACAAATAGAATAACATAGAAGAAACAAAAATAAGAAAATTTAATTTTTATATCTCAAAATTACCCTCCAATTATGGAGGGTAAGTTCACCCTCTTTTTAGGAGGGTGAACAAAATCACACTCACAGTGGTGCCTTTTCCACTAGGCTTGTGCTGAGTTGGCATAGGAGCCTTGCCCACAGTGGTGACAAAAAGAAGAGACTTATAATACCTCTGTTTTCTTATAATTGCAATATCTGGACTTTCACGCTTATCAATGCATAATTTTGATTATTAATATTTTTAATTCTTTATTTTTAAAAATTAAAAGAAGTTGATATTTTGAAAGTATATTTCGAGATAAATTTAACAAGATCTCACATGACAATGTTTCTTCATATGTATAAATCACAAAATATGATCAAAAGAGAGTATGTGAATCGTGTAATAGTCAACACGGAGTAATTATGACTTAACTCAAAGTGGACCCCATCCCACTCTCGGTTGACACACAACAAATGAAGTGTTTAAACTAAGCGAGTGAAACACACATGCCCAAATCACATGTCCAATTGAATATTACCGTTTCAAAAAAATCTTATATATGTAATTTTAATTTTTCTGTTGTATGAATATTATGCAATTTTTAAATTTTAGTTGTCTTTGTAGATATTTTTTTATTTCATTAGCTTATCGATAATAAAAACTATTAAATATTAATTATATTAATAATTACTATTTAAAATATTATAATAAAAGATAAATTTTTATTATCATTTATAATTAACAATAACAAAATAATATGAATAATGATAACAATTGTTATAGAAATGAATAGGAAAGAGAAAATATAATGGGTATAGTTAGGGGGAAGGGGATGCAGTGCGGTAAGCCAATCTTTGTCTTGCACTGCGTCACACACACCGCACGGTGTGTGTGTGCGCGTGTGTGATCCGACGGCGGATCTGTACAGCGGCGTGGTCTTTGTCTTGCACTGTGAATCCGAACCCATAGTTAGGGATGGCAGGAAAGCCCAAACCCGTGGGGCCCACCCGAACCCAAACCCAAGTCAACGGGCGAAACCCGAGTTGACTGGGTTTGGGTTTGGTTCGGGCGACACCCGATATTACGGGTACGGGTTTGGGATCACTCAAACCCACACCCGAAACCCAGACATCCGCCCAGTTATATGTTAAATTACCTAATTACCCTATGTATATATAAGTGTAAATTAGGATTTTCACTTTTCACTCATTCCTTTCCTACATATCTCACGACTCACTCTGCCTATGTTAATTGTATGTTATTGTAATTTAATTTCTTGAGAGTCTATGTTGAAGACTATGTTAAACTATGTTATTATTGTATTGTCATTTGTAAACTATTTTATTATTCTAATGACATTTACAAACTATGTTAAATTATGCTACATTTTGTATTTTATCAAATTTGAATTTGGATGAGCACCAAACTTGAATTTTGATTCTGCATGATCAAGCTGCGGGTTTGGGTTTGGGTGAAAAAAACCCGAACCCAATGGGTGTGGTGTGAGTGTGGATTTTATTTTGCCACCCAAACATCCTTTGGGTTTGGATTTAGGTTTGGGTGGTGATTTCAGGTGTGGGTTTGGGGAGTATGACCCGCACCCGACCCGACCCGTTGCCATCCCTAGGTATAGTAAAAGTTATGAGAGAGAAACTAATGACTTGAGTCACCATTGTGGGCAAAATGTTATGGTATTATGATTATTGATGATTGATGACATGGAGCTGATGTGGAAGAGAGAGTCACCACTCCGGATGCTCTTAGGCCATCTCCAATGGTAAACCTTAATTTTATGTTTTTATCCTACATGGTTGAGTAAATTTTTTAAATTTTCTATATGACGTGTTGAATTTTGGTAAGGATAGAAACGTATGAATTTTTTTTATCTCCAATACGGTATTTCTACTCTATATATTTACGTATTTTTAGGAAGATAGATAATGTAATTATCCAATCAGATAATTACAAATTAAATTAGAATTTTTATAAGTGTTTCTACATGTAGGAACACCTATAGAAATTTCCAATGTGACTCACCTAACACATGGATATAAACAAACTTAGAAAACTGCATTGGAATTTATTTTCTCTACTTTTTGTTTCTATCATAGAAATCCAACGGGATAGAAACACCCATTGGAGATGGCCTTAGACCCCGCCTCGGCAGACATGTGAGATCATATACAATCAATGGCCTTACCATCCGAAGTTGGTACAAATTGAAAGAAGGAGTTATTTACCAAAAGAGTGTAGTTTTAAGATATATTTACCATATATGTGTACTTTCAAACATATTTACTTTTCTATTTAAGTGGGTTTTTATTGTTTTTTAATTTTTTAAAATCATTATTTTTCTGCTTTTTAACCGTTTTTTACTGCTTTTTAAACTGTTTTTAAGAAGAAAAAAATATTTGTAATATTAATATTAAAAGCCGGCAATTCTTATTTAAAATTCGTAAATAAAAAAATTAAAAAAAAAATTTGGAATTTATTTGTAAACTGTTTTAAATATTATTCTACATAAAGAAATAAAAAATTGAATAATTTTTTTAAATATAGATTTTTTTTTAAAATTTGCTAGTTGTATTTTTCATTAAAAAATATAAAAATTTAAAAAAAAAGACAGATTAAGATTTAACTAAAAATCTACAATATTATAGTAAAAATTATTATTTCTATTTTTGAATTTAGAATTTTTCCTGTAAATGGAAATCTATTTTTTATTTAAAATAAGATTGGAATTTTGAATAAAAAGGGAAAATCCTAGAAAATAAATATTTAAATACCTAAAAATTTATTCAAAGTAAAATTATAAATATTTAAATATTTAAATTTTCAATCTTATATTAAATAAAAAATAGAATTCCATTTACTAGAAAAATTTAAAATTCAAAAATAGAAATAATATTTTTTACTTTACTACAATAGATTTTTCGTTAAACCTTAATCTGTCTTTTTTTAGATTTTTAGATTTTTTAAGAACTTAACAGTTTTTTTTATGAAAAATACAACTAGAAGGTTTTTAAAAAAAATCTATATTTAAAAAAATTATTCAACTTTTTATTTCTTTATGTAGAATAATATTTCAGTTTTTTTTATTAAAACAATTTACAAATAAATTCCAAAATTCTTTTTTTCAATTTTTTTTATTTACGAATTTTAAATGGGAACTTACTTTTAATAATAATATTACATATATTTTTTCTTTAAAAAATAGTTAAAAAAAGCTGTAAAAAACAGTTAAAAATGCATAAAAACTAATGATTTTAAAAATAGTAAGAAAAAAATAATAAAAACCCACTTAAATAGAAAACTACACATATTTAGTAAATATGTTTGAAAGTACATCTATATGGTAAATATGTTTTAAAACTACACTTTTTTGGTTAATGACTCTTAACATAAGTTCATCTTGTTTTAACTAAAATTTATACCACTTAAACAAAATTGGTCTAATCATAGTATGATAAATCGTATACACCTTATAGAGTTCGTAATTTTAAATATGAAGTTGACAATTGCATGTAAATCACGCCATCCAAATGAATTGCGTACAATATCTATTTGGTCCCAAAAAGATCAAGCCGTAACGAATTCAGGTTTTTTGATTTTGGATTCTTGATTCTCGACTTCGAGCTCAGTTTGAGTTTGGAATCATTGACCACATATCTATTTGAATTTCTATCCTCATTCACATTCTCAATCGCAGCCTCACTTCTCGGGCTCTCACTCTCGTACGCTTTATCGACATCAATATTTATTCCCATATGCAAACTGAAAGATGTACAATTTTCAAAAAATCAGAAGTAGATGGACAGTGGAGTGGAGTGGAGCTGGAAAAGGGAAACGAACACATTTTGAAAAGTGAAAATTAAGGAATTTAATCTTACAACATACAAAAATATCGAAGCCTTTAAAGAGCTGAAGATTAAGGAATTTAATCTTTCAATATTCAGGAAAAATCATATCTTGGGATTTTAAAAAATGCTAATCTGGATCTTGATATCATTTAACTTTAACACTTTAAATAGCTTTTGTTTGGAATACCAGCATATCATTTAACTTTAACACTTTCGGTCGAGTCGAGCTCTTGTTCAGTCCGGGGAGTAAGGAACCGAGTCTGGGGAATAAGGAACCGAGACCAACCCAGATCAATTGGGTTCTAAAACAACCCATTTAACGATCGATTATACGGGCTTGGTTTTTCGGGTTTTCAAATTTTTTGTTAAGTTTTGAATTCTCGGATTGCACACCCCTAACTCCAATACTCATATTATTCAGCCAAAGAATATCGTTGTACTCATACAGCTATATGACTACTACTATACCTATTTGACCGATCACATGAGTAATTGAGATAATATTTGTTTTGATATTTGATTACGAATACTTGTCGATTTTGTGTGATTTCGGAATTTTTGTGATGTCTAATATTTTTGTGTAATCTATGAATATGGTGAATTGTGTAATACTTGTAGATAACTTTTATCGATTGTACCAGGCAAACACTCAATTTCTGATTTCTCACTAATATATACGTGTATAATAAATATACCGTCTTACCCGTTCTATTAAAGAATATAAGAATTGAACACACACACACACACACACACACACATATATATATATATATATATATATAATCAAATGAAAATGGTTCTTATCCTGCGAATTGAGAATATGCATGAAATATAAGTATTTAGTGCATCAAAATTGCAAAGCATTAAAATATGCATTATACGCATCAATGAATCTCTATATTTACAGATTAGATAGCCATTATGTATAATTGCCACATCAGCACTCGCTAAATTAAAATGATAAAATATTGTTCTCTTTACAAATCCAGTGTTTGAAATCATCTTCATGATCTTGGAATTTTAAACTAAGAATAATAAATTATTATTTTTAAAAAAATAGCTGACCATTATACATAATGTCATCGGAACAAAACACATTTTCATTTTCAATATTTTAGCTAATTATTATTTTATATTATTTTAACTAACGAATATAGCTAACACCGTTGGAGATGATCTAAACAAGTTATTCACCTTGTCATATACAAACAGAATCATATACAATTATATAGATCGAGAGTCGGTAGAAACATATATCACTCACAATGTGTAAAGTTATGTATCTTGACATTCATCTTTATATAAAAAGAGTTATATACACTTCTATAGATTGAGAGTGTGCATACATATATATCATTCTCAATACAGTAAATAGAAATATTGTAATCACGCGGGGCTTTAGATGTAACAATTTTCTATTATTATTGTGTATCCATTATACTCCAAATCTTAAAAGAAAGACTAAAAGTCTAAAACCTAAAAAATGAGATAATGATCAAAAAAACCCGGCACTTTTTATACTTTAACTCATAGATTCATGCGCGCATAATAATGACTCACAAATTCATGTACTTTAATTTTCTTAACCCAAAAGCCTCTACCGTTAGATTCCATCCATATCTCCGTTAATTCTCTATGTGATAGATTCCATCCATGTCTCCGTTGATTCTCTACGTGGTACACATGTGGTACACGTGTGGCCTAAATTATGTACGTGGAAGATGACATGGTTTTTCTTTAAAATAATAAAATTTAAATTTTATAAAAATCGAAAAAAATGTTCTATTTTCATTTTTTTGTAATTATTTTTCAGTGAATTTGTTTTTTCTAAAAAATTCAAATATTTTTTTCAAAAATAATTAATTACAAAAAATATATGATTTTTAAAGTATAATTGACGAAAAAGTAGATGTTGAAAAAATTAGAACTTTTTTTGGAGATTATTTGTTTTTTTTGAAAAAAACTTTAGATTTTTTTAGAAAAAATAAATGCACCTAAAAATAATAACACAAAATTGAAAAAAAAAAACATTTTTTTTCATTTATAAAAATTAAATTTGATTATTATAAAGAGAAGCCATGTCGAAGAAAAGCCATGTAGTTTGCCACGCACACAAGTTAGGTCATGCTTGTGCCACATGTGCGCCATGTGGCAGCCACATGTAGGGCTGGGGGCGGGACGGGTTGGGGCGGGGTGAAGGTAAAACCGCATCCGCCCCGCAATTTTTGTGCGGTGCGGGTTTTTGCGGGGCGGGGCATTTTTGATATTGAAAACCGCACAAAATTATAGTTTTGCGGGCGGGCAAGTAAATCTGATATTTATATAAATATCTAAGTGTTTCCTTGTTATATGTGGGGCGGGCGGTTTTTTGCGGGCGGTTGGGAAAAAATAAACCGCATTCGCCTGCAATTTTGGTGCGGTGCGGGTTTTGTGCGGGGCGGGGCGAAATCAACATTTGAAACCGCCCCGCCTCGCTATTTTGCGGTGCGGTGCGGTGCGGGGCGGGCGGGGCGGTTTGTTTTGCCCAGCCCTAGCCACATGTGCCAAGTAGAAACTTTACAGAGATATGGACGAAATCTAACAGTAGGCGCTTTGTGGTTAAGAAAATCAAAGTACAGAGTTTTGTCAATTATTACTATGAAAACAAGAATATATGAGTTAAAGTATAAAAGTATGGAGTTTTTTTGACTATTATCTCCATAAAATACATGGGAGAAGTAATACGGACAAGCCGCTCATTATTAGTCCCACTAGTTGGTGAAAATATCAAAATAACTAGGTTTTGAATCAATGGGATTAGGTTCGTTGACCGCGACCGTAAAGTCATGTGTGCGGTGGAGTTCATGAGCTCAAATCCTACCTTCATCAATATAATCCTCGGGGCATATGCGTGTACACAAAAAGGTATCCACTCCTGAAGGAGTCAGCAAACAACTCGTGCAAGTACTTGATAACAGGAGTATGTATGCAATAAAAGAAATATTGTGATTGACTAATTATATTAGTATAGCCAAAGAAGGATATTCTCACCAAGACTTCATATTGAATATTGTTCGTGCGGGTTCGAATCGGAGGGGAGAACTATTATTCTATTTATCTAGAAATAATTGATTGTACGTTAATAGTGTTGAATAATTTTGAATACTTGAATATATATATATATATCAAATATATATTTTATCTAAATCCTGCAAAAAATCGGTTAACAAAAAAGGAAAATTCTCGTTCGCGTAAATGAGCGGAAGAGTCGCTGTTGAGTCCAGAGTATCTGTCTCCTTAAAGCAAATTCTCCCTCACCACGGTGTATGACGTCTGCTTCCCAGGATAAAACAACAGCTCGATGCAGTGAATCGATGATGCGCTGCACCCTCAACGAACTTGAACAAATCTGTCTACTATCACCGACTGAAAGTATCCGAAAGAAAAACGAAGAAGGAAAAAGAAATCTGTCTGGGAAAGGCTCTCGAAGTGTACGTCTGAAGTGTGTAAAAAAGGAGCTCCTCAAGCCGGGTATTTATAGGTGAAGGCTGGAGGAGGTTGTGTGTTGGAGGAACTCTATACCGACCAGGATTGGTATTTGGAGGAACTCTAAATCGACCACAATTGGTATCTCAATACAGTAAAACCTCTCAAAAAAAATACTCTATTAAGGAATAAACTCTATTTAGGAATAAAAATTTATGGTCCCAACTTGGGACTAGATATAATTTGAAATAAACTCCATATAATTCATATATTTTCAAATCCCAATATAAGGAAATACACCTCCATTTAGGAATAAATCATAATAAAATACACACACACACACACACACACATATATATATATATATATATATATATATAATTTTTACAATAGATTTAAGTTGATCTAAAATACTTGTTCAAGGTTGATTGCGACAAAGATTTAATCTTTTGTGTTGTAACCATATCCTTCAACTTGCGTGTGCCCATTAGCTCGTCCAAATGACCACCCTCTTGTTGAACCCAAAATATTTCCAACTTGTCGAGTAAGCTTAAAACTTCTTCACATGAATTTTTTTTTACTTCTATGCTATCATCCTCCGGATTATTTTCCTCATTTTCTTGCCTAATTTCTTCAATGATTTCTTCATCGGTTAAAGCATAAACAATTTTCTTGCCTAATTCCTAAGTTTACAACATATTACATACATGTATCTACTAATTATAATATTTATATATTATACATGCACTTTAAAATTTAAAAAAAAAATTCTTCTTAAAACTCTATTTAGGAATAACCTCCATTTAGAAATATTTTTTTATGTTCCCAATGATATGACTTTAGAGAAGTTTTACTGTACTTATCCAGATCTGTTTAGTTCGATAATTATCAATTAAATTGATATTTATCCGGATCCGAAAAATTCAGAATTTAATTGAGGTGTTTTAGTAAAATAAATTTTTACCGAATAATTACAGTAAAAAGATAACTTCGAGAAGCCGAGACATTTAGCCCAAATCGCCCTTCGACCGAGACCGACCCTAGCCGGCCGGCCGGCTGGCCGGACGGCGGCGGCGTGCGTGTGTGTGTGTGTGTGCGCGAGGGGCGCCTAGTCACACATCCACTCATGTCTCACTTTTTGAACATGACTTTGTCCACATCTCCTTATATACTCACAATTTTTCCTTTCTTTTTCCAATGTGGGATAGCATCCCAAACCTATTTCTAAAGGGTTCACTTTGGAACATTATATCTCGTTCATACCTCAATCATTTTGAGTGTTCTTACATGTTTTGGAAACCTCGTACGGAGTACTACGTATTCCAACTAAGTCCCGACTTTAACTCGTAGTTGAGCCCACTCAAAATTTCCTCTCAAGTGGGCTGCTCAAAACAGCCCATTTTCCTTCATTTTTCCAACAATCCCCCACATGAATGAGATTGATGGTCCAACAGCACACGTCAGGCACAGAGTTGACTTGGTGATAGTTACTACGTTTAGGCATTGCATAGGATAGGTAGAGTATGCTCCTTGGACCTTCCCTCGAAAAGATATATTCTCCTTACTGGCTAGACAGTGTGACTAGATGCCTTTGAACTGTCCGACCGTTTGTGTAAGTGATCGTATATCCTTCACAAGTGCCCTTCCTGATTTGTTCTGTTCTCATTATTTTGCCCATTTTGACTGTGGACACCGTCCTGGTTCTGCGAGAGTTTCTAAAGAATTGTGCCTTTGCAATTCTCCTTTGAAGCGGCCCCTCTTCTCTCTAACATAGGTGATTCTCTTTAAGTGTTTTGAGTAAACCCGTACTTTACTCCACCCGACTATACGTTGTTGACTTAAGAATCATTAAAAGCATAAGCTTAACCTCTCCCTACGGGTATCACTGTTTTCATCCTAGGAATGGTCGGTTCGGGGTAACCCCCACAGTGATTGTGCCCAGTTTTATGGATTGGTTGTCCCATTGAACCTAGATCTTGGGATCTCCAGTCAGCTTAGGTTGGGTATCCTCCATAAAACCATTAGCTCAAGGCAATAGATCCATTCCTCTTGATGATTTATCAACAAGGTCTCTTGATAACCCTTTGGTTAGCGGATCAAAAATGTTATCCTTTGATGACACATAATCAATAGTGATAACTCCTGTTGATATATCGTCTAATGGTATTATGTATCCTCCTTATGTGACGAGACTTACCATTGTACATTACGCTATGTGCCATGCCAATCGCAGATTGACTATCGTAATGAATACACATTGCGGTCACAGGCTTTGCCCATCTTGGAATATCTTCTAGAAAATGGTGTAGCCATTCTCCCTCTTCTACACATTTATCTAAGGCTATAAACTCGGATTCCATCGTTGTCCGAGATATAAGTGTCTGTTTCAAAGATTTCCATGCCACTACTGTACCGGCTAGTGTGAATACATATCCGCTTGTTGACTTGGAGTCTTTTATATCAGATATCCAATTTGCATCACTATATCCTTCAAGTACTGCTGGATATTTGGTATATTGCAGCCCATACTCACGAGTACCCCTCAAGTATCTTAGTACCCTTATGATCGCTTTCCAGTGATCCTTTCTGGGGTTGCTCGTGTATCTACTTAGTCTACCAACTGAGTAGGCTATATCTAGTCTTGTACAGCTCATCAAGTACATCAGACTTCCTATTATGCGTGAGTACTCAAGTTGAGATACTCCTTCACCCTTATTCTTGGATAGTCTCAACGTCATATCCACCGGGGTTTTGGCTGTGCCAGATTCATCCTTATTAAATCTTTAAAGGATTTTGTCCACATAGTGAGCTTGACTCAGCATGAGACCTTCCGACTTTCGTGTGATTTTAATCCCTAAAATTACATCTGCGAGTCCCATATCCTTCATATCAAATCTCGACCTCAGCATGTCTTTGGTCGATTTGATTATTCTTTCATTACTGTCGGTAATGAGCAAGTCATCTACATATAGACACAAAATGACATAGCCATCTTGTGTCTTTCACATATACACATTTGTCGGATTCATTAATTTTGAAGCCACCGCTTATCATGACATGATCAAATTCTTCATGCCACTGTTTTGGTGCCTGCTTCAATCCGTACAAAGATTTTACCAGCTTGCAGACTTTCCTTTCTTGTCCAGGAGCAGAGAACCCCTCGAGTTGGTCCATGTAGATTTCCTCTTCTATGTCTCCATTACGAAAGGCAATCTTAACATCCATTTGATGAACTTCTAAGCATCGTAATGCTGCGATGGCAAGTATCTGTATTATCTATACTTTCTATTTTTGGTAATTTCTATTTTTGGGGTATGTTCGTTTCGGACGACTCGCTTGTTACTGTTTTGGAATTCTGAACCTATTTTGTTCTTGGAGTTTTTCCGTTTGGACAAGTTTCGAGGATGTTTTTACGTAATTTTATCTTGAATTATATCTTGTTGCATGTACATTCGATTCTCGTAAAACTCGTTCGTTTTCGTTGTTTCCTGGTTTGCATAAGTTCGTATGGTTGAGTTAGTCGTGTTGAGGCTTTCGGTTTGTTAATCCGACGTTGTATCGTGATTTTTGGGCACTTGGGCCATTTTTGTAATTTCCTATAAGTTTAGGGAATTTCACTTTCTTTGTCGCATTACGGACTCTCCGGTGGTCGGAATTGTATTTTCTTTCAACGCTTAGCCCTGTCGTCTTGAATATTCCGTGTTTGTGTTTCTGGATTCTGGCCTTGCTTTACATTTCGATTTTAAATGCATGCTGCGGCGGTGTCTTGATACGGCGATCTTGAGCTGCTGCGTGAGTAGCGCACGCTACTCCTTGTTTCCTTGCGTGCGCTATCGTTGTGTGGTTAGCGTATGTTAACTTGGAGTTTGTAGCGTGAGCTAACGATTTCAGCGTACTGGGCAGTGGGGG
Organism: Orobanche coerulescens; assembly: GCA_033398695.1. Taxonomy (NCBI): domain Eukaryota; kingdom Viridiplantae; phylum Streptophyta; class Magnoliopsida; order Lamiales; family Orobanchaceae; genus Orobanche; species Orobanche coerulescens. The sequence continues at coordinate 198,618,860 of CM065806.1, read as the reverse complement.
TTCTGAATTCATATCATGTACACTGATCATTAGGTAGCGTGCGCTAAGGCTTCAGTAGCGTACGCTATCGGGTAGTATTTAGCGCGCGCTAAACATGTCTAGCGCACGCTAGCGACGTCGGGATGCTTCTGGACTGCTTGCGATCCCTATTAGCGCGCGCTATGTTTTGACGGTTAGCGTGCGCTAACAATGTATTATTTATATAGGACAGCAACAGTCAACGTCGTCATTTTTCCATCCTCACACCTTCTCTTCGGCTTTGGGCGATTCAAGACGATAGATAGAACCGATTTTGACCAATATTATCATCTTCTAACACCCCTGCATTCCTTGAGCGAATTCATCAAGTTCTTAACATCTCCCGCCACCCGAATCAAGGTAAGAATTCATAAAACCCTTGTTTTGAGATTTTGGGGGAATTTTGGGGGTTTCTTGCGATTTAAACCTTTTCAATCCGATTCGTCATAGGTTATTACTAGACTTCAATTGTATATTTGTATTCCTTCATGGTTCTTGAATATTTGTGGATTTAAACTCCGATTTTTCCATTGTTCATCACTTATACCCGACAATACCCAAGTAATGTTCAACGAATTATTCCAGTGGGTAGAACTAGGATGTATTCCTATGTTTTCGTAATATTGAGATTGGTTGCATATCATTATTGTGTTAGGATCGGATTTGTGAAGATTATTCGGGCCAAAACCTTTCCGTTCACCGTTTTCCTTCACGTCGTGTTAACCAGGGCAAGTACATGTATTACATTCCGTTATGTATGTTACGTTTTCAAAATGAATGATAAATTGTGGATTTCGGGTGCGTGAGTTGTGTTCCTTCCACCCGGAGCGTTCGACGGGATGTCTGGGGGTTGATACTAAGGGATACGGCCGCGGAAGTGGACTTGGGTGCGTGTGTGGTTGAACTTCCACCCGGAGCGTTCGACGGGATGTCTGGGGGTCGATACTAAGGGGTACGGCCGCGGAAGTGGTGTCCCACCCGGAGCATTCGACGGGATGTCTGGGGGTCGATACTAAGGGGTACGGCCACGGGACACCAGTTGTGATTTTATGATATCGTGATGAATTGATAACTGATTTGATTTCCAATGTAGTATTCCGGAATATCTATGGAAAATGATTTCTGATTGATATGACTGTGTAAAATCGTATTTGTATATAATGTTTTGTAATTGTGTACTTGCACTAGCTATTCGAATGCTAACCCATTAAATGGGGGAAATGCGTCTTATGCATTTCAGGTACCGGAAGAGCTGAGGAGCAGGCACGGGATATGCACGCAAAGGATGGATTGGCATGATTATGAGGCTCGAGTCTTTATTTATGTTCGGTCATTTATACTGTTTGAGTATTGGAATTTGACTAGTTTTATTGTATTCGGTTAAAGTCCCCTGCGTGGGCAATGATATGGTATCGACTTATATTTTCCGTACGTCTTTTAAAACGTTTTGGCCGAGGCCACGACCCCATTTTTACATTGATGATTGTGTCTTTGGGATTTTCATGTACGGAATGTGTGTCATGTGTTAGCCTGGTAGACCCCATGAGGGTTCTACGGCGTGTAATATCCCATTTGTGAATTTGGGTGTTACATTTATGGTATCGGAGCCTTAGGTTTTGAATGCCTAGGCTGTCGGTTAATTTTGGGTTTGTCAGTTATATCGTTAGAGTCAGTCGTTGAGCCTAATATCATCGTGCTACCGTCTTTTCATGCCACCCGTGGCTGTAAGTCTCCTCGAGCTCTTATACTTCTGTAATTCGTTTTCTTGCGTTGTTCAGAATTGTGAATTGTGAATTTTTCTGATCTTGTTCTTTTCATATTTTCTTCAGTATGTTGAGAGGTCGCGGTAGACCAGCTAGGGGATGCGGCCGAGGCCGTGGTCGTGGTGCTAATAATGAGGAAGGCTCACTTTCTCAGTTCTCTGCGGATTCGACTTCTCATTCAGTTCCGTCGGGTAATAACGCCGATGCCGGGACTATTGCCGTACTTCAGCAGTTGGTAGCCCAACTCACTCAGATAGCTCAGGGTGGATACCAAAATCCGCCCCCGACTCTAGAGGACGAAGCTAGTAAATGGCTTCAGATAGTAACTAAGATGCACCCCCCTCGTTCACTGGTTCTTCTGACTCCCTCGGTCTAGAGAATTGGCTCTTTCAGTTGGGCAGGACTTTTGATGCCGTAACTTGTCCCGATGAGAGGAGGGTACATGTTGCTCAGTACCTCCTGGATAAGGAAGCTGCGGAATGGTGGGAAGATGTGACGCCCAGAGACCGTCAGGCCACTTGGGACGAATTTAAAGATGCTATGGAAGCAGAATATTGTCCACCGCCAGTCCAGGAGCACATGATTGTCTAATTCTTCACTGCTACACCTCAGGATGTGCCGATTTCTCAGGCCATCATCACTTATAATCAGCAGTTAGGATTCGTGAAAGATCAGGTGAGGACCGAGGCCGACAAGATCCGTTATTTCAATATGCGCATGAAGCCGCATATCAGGCAGAGTATGGCACCTCTCATGTGTGCCACCTTGAAGGAGTATCAGGATCGCGCCCTAGCGATCGAGATGGCTGCACTTGTAATATCCGCAATTTTGATTTCTGGTAATTTTCTTTTTTCGGAGGGGGTCCGTTTCGACGACTCTGTTGTGACCGTTTCGTTATTCAGAGAATGATTAATTCTGCGCTTTTTGCCATTCGGTAGTGTTTTGTTGAGTTCTGTGTTCTTAAACAATTTTTCTGCAATTGAGTCCGATTCTCGCGAATCTCATCCGAAACTGTTGTTTCGAGTTTCTCATAAGTTCATTTAATGTTATTATTCATGTTGTAAGCTTTGGTTTAGTGTTTCGATCGTGTATTGTGTATTTCAGACGTTTTGGGCCGTTTTCGTAATTTCATAAAGTTTGGGGTAATTACTTCCGTTGTCGAATTTCAAACCCTCGGGTGGTCAGAATCGTGTGTTCTCTTAGCGCTTAGATTCGACTTTGCGAGTACTTCGTAACCGTGTTTTCGGTTTACATTCAGGTCTGAGTTTCGGGGTTTTTCAGATCGTCGGATCGACCGAGTCCCGGCTGGCAGGACGTGGCCGAGTAACGGCCGCTATGGCCCGGCAGTTACGACCGCAATGGCCGGTTACGTACGTAAGGCCCTGGACGGTAACATACGTAACGGGCCGGCAGATTTGGGGTAGTTAGTTCGGCCATGGCCGGTTACGGCCGTAAGCCATGGCCGATTACGTACGTTATGTGGCCGGCAATCAGCCTATTTAAGGCCAGCAAACGTTTTTTTCACCATTTTTCTCACTTCGTTCTTCCTCTTCCGCGGATGGAGACTTCTTGTGCGTGGATACATGTTGTCATACAACAAATACATGAAGTCTTGGAGTTCATATCATCGATTATCCATCCTATAACATCCTTTGATCGAGCGAATCAGGTCAGATTTCCTGGAAATCCTAGTTTGGGTAAATTGGGGGTTTTGTTCGTTTTCATCCGATTTAACCGTAATAACTTAGAATTGTGAGGTATTGATGATTATTTAGGTGTATTCTATCATTCCCCTTGTTATTCCATGGTTAGATTATATTGATTCGTCGTTTTGGTCGAGTTCTTAGTCGACGCCTTGAAGGTGTCCGACAAAAGGTCTTAGAGGGGGGATTGGGCTTTGTGCGATTATTATTTATCGTACGATTGTTGATTTATCGTTGATATGACTTAGGGGCGAAATCCTTGCAAAGAACTCGAGTCGAAACCCTTCCGTTTGTTGTCTTCTTTGGGGTCCGAGCTTCTCGGTCGAACCGTGTTCTTCGGAGTATTCGGTAGCGGTTATTAAGGCAAGTATTTTACTATACGAATTGTGTCTTGTGAATAGGGACATTGTGTTATAGTTATGATGAATTTATTTATCTTAGCGAATATGCTTCGTATGAATTGATTATTATGAACGATTGACGGTAACGATAATACCTTCACTTAGTTAACATCGTGGAATTGTATTGGATGTGCAAATCATCTAAGTTTGTGCCGGGCGTGGTTGGTCATTGTTGAGTTGTTGTGATGATTATGATATGTGTGTTGTTTTGGTTTACATACTTGATTATACATTTCGGTGTAATGTGGAATGGCTTGACATTTGATGATTATGAGTTGTGTCGTGTCGATGTGTGTGTGTGTTCCAGGTAGGGTCTAACGAGGCCTCTGGAGTTCGGTACATGATGTGTACGAACAAGGTGTTTGATCCAGGTAGGGTCTGACGAGGCCTCTGGAGTTCGGTACATGATGTGTACGAACAAGGTTTGTGATCCAGGTAGGGTCTGACGAGGCCTCTGGAGTTTGGTACATGATGTGTACGAATGATGTTTGTGTCCAGGTAGTGTCCGTCGAGGCCTTCGGAGTTCGGTACATGATGTGTACGAACAGTGCGTGTGGTCCGGGTAAGGTCCGTCTAGGCCTCCGGAGTTCGGTACATGATGTGTACGAACAATGATCCTATAACAGTGATTGTTTGGATAACATTTTAAATCTGGGTCTCGGACTCATAATGATATCTTATCTAGTGTGTTTTGAAAAGAGAATCGGGCTGAGGCCCTAATGTTTACAAAAAGGTTTTGTAAATTGGGACTCGAGATCCAAAAGAACTTTCGCTTTAAAAATTCCCGAGATGATGAGATCCTTTTCAAATATCTCTTGCTTGAGTTCGAAATTCTAAAACTTCTCGGGAACATTTTGATAATTGATTTCCGTATTAAATTCGTATTTGCTATTTACTTGTTGTATTTCGTATTGTATTATACATGCACTAGTAAAACAGTGGAGTTTTACTAACCCCCGAGTAATCGGGGGGTGGATGTCTGTTTTGCGTCCAGGTACATGCAGGTTCAGGGGAGCAGTCATAGGATTGGCATAAGTGGATGACGAGCTGCGATACTAATCAAGAGTTGAGAGTTGTTTTGATTCTTGTAGTGTTGTCAGAGTTGATTTCAGTCGTCCGCTGTATTGTGTTTCGACCCCTGTGTGGGTAATGTTGTTTTAGTCAGTTCTGTTGATGGAGTTGTGTGACCTCATCGGTCTGTGTATTCATGTGTAATTGACCTTAACAGTCTGTATTATTATATTGTTTGACCCTGGCCGGGTGCATTTGGTTGTTTATGGATGTTTAGCGTGGTAGATCCTTGTAGAAAGGGTCTACGGCGTGTAATATTCCCATACGGTTTTGGGGGTGTTAAATTTATGGTATCAGAGCTTAGGTTGCGGAAACCTAGGCTGTCGGGTCGAGTCGAGTCGTGATTTGTCGAGTAATGTGTTGTCTTGTCGTTCGAGTCGTCAGGTGACAAGTTGAGTTGTGCGTAGTCACAACGTGTCGGATATGTTGTCGGATGATATTAGTATTGTGGGCGACCGTCATCTCCGTGCGGCCTGTGGACGTAAGTCTCTGTGTGTCGTGATTTTATCTTAGTGAGTTAATTGCGGTGCATAATTTTATTCGCACGGTGTTGTGAATATAGTTGTATTTAATACGTGTGACACATAGTATATGTATAAAACTGGGCTTATTGTTGTTTTACCTTTGAACCACTGTGGGGGGGTGGTATGGTGTGAAAATTGAGAATCTTGATGGGTTTCGAATAAGGTATCGACGATTGAGTTCGTGAGAAACTCCGAGGAATGGTTTTGTTGTATGTTTAAACTTGATGTTGTGAAATGTATTCAATTGGATTGGCGATCCTGTTTGCCGTTTGGGCATGTGATTTTAGTTTTATTGTTTTTTTATTGTTATGTTTATGCCACTACGGGTAGGTTCTAGAATGTTTTTCCTGGTGGACTTTACGGTTTGAGCATTTTTGTAGATATCGATTTTTGGAAAATGTTTTGGTGGTGCGGTCAACCACGGTTTATATGGATTTTTAAAATTGGTTAAATTTTGACAAATGAGCCGTATATTTTCAAATGACACCATCAGACGGTATTTGGAAAGTGTGTTTTGAAGTACTTCGGACATTGTAAAATATTACCGTCGTTTTTGGTTATGAACGTAAGGATTTTGGAAATTTTTTATTTTGCAGAACGATTTTTGGTTTTCGGAATTTTGAACTTCATATGTCCACGTGTTGGGGATAAGTGGTTGTGATAAGTTTGTCGTGTTGTTGTGCTCGCCGGAGAATGTTTCAGTGTTTTCTAAATATTGGGATATGTTGTTAGGTATCGTTCCCTAACTCTCGGAGCCCTGTTGGAGGTTGGTGTGACAATTCTGCAGTCCTGCAGCTAGATGTTATGGCCGTAAGATGTTTTCCATTACGGCCGTAAGCTCAGAGTTGTTACAGCCGTAAACTATATGTTGTTATGGCCATAAACTTTTGACTGACCCGGTAGTAATTTGTTATTACAGTTGTATCTGTGCCCCCTTTTACTGATTATTTAATCTCTGTTGATATATTAGTGATGGTTGGCGTGGTAACATGTTGTTACCCTATATATCGCTAGTAAAGATAATGATATATTGATAAGGTCATTTTGACGATATCGTCTAGCGAAAAGATTGAAGACTCAACGTGTTGTTTTGCAAATAGCTTCAATCAAAACAATTTTGATAATGAGATACATGGTTTTGATTAAACAACCGAGGTATTAAAAGTGTTTTCAAAAACTTTCATTTCACCAAATTTTTCAAACTTGAGAATTTTAAAATTTTATCATTTGAATAATACCCCGAAAATATTTTATTTTTGTTGCTAGTGTTTGGTCCCTACGATACGTGTGTGGTTTTGACTGTGTTTGATTTGGTAAAATCCAAATATCTCTGTTGATGTGACTGTGTGAATTATTTTTGAATGAAGTTCTTAAATTACAGTGTTAGTTCGTGCACTTGTGTGATGACTTGGAGTTGATGTTTTATCGTGCTGCTAATTATCATCCTATTTTGACGTTGTGATGTTTGTTTGGTTGTGTTATTCTAATTGGTCGTCCGTTCAGTATGCCGAGAGGTCGAGGCCGAGGACGTGGTCGTAGTCGTGGTCGTGATCAGGAGCGTGAGGGGGTGACTCGCTCGTTGTCGAATGCCAATCAGCTCAGTACGGACGGTCATGATGACCCATCAGGTGATCAGCAGCAATCATCCAGAGGTAATGTTGACATTGGCGCCGCCACCATCCTTCGTCAGGTGGCTGACCAGTTGGCGCATATGAATCAGACCGTACACCGGATGCAGGATTTGGATGAGGATAACGGAGCTAGTAAGTGGTTACGAGTTGTGATGAGAATGCACCCGCCCGTTTCGTAGGTTCTTCGGACTCGTTAGGTGAGAAGGCTCTTCCATTAGACAGAACATTTTATCTTTGTAGCTTGCCGATGAGAGGAGAGTACACATCGCACAATACACCTTGACAGGAAGGCGCCTGTGGTGGGAGGCCGTAGCGCCTAGTGATCATACAGCTACTTGGGCCGAATTCAAGATTTCCATGGAGGCTGAGTATTGTCCGCCGCTTGTTAAAGAGTGTGGGATTGTTGAGTTTTTCTCGGCTATGCCCCGAGACGTGTCGGTGTCTCAAGCAATAGTCGATTACAATCGACAACTGTGTTATGTTCGGGATCAGGTGAAAAGTGAGGCAGATAAGGTTCGTTATATCGATATGCGTATGAAACCTCAGATTCGGTAGTGTATGGCTCCTTTTATGTGTACAACCTTGAAGGACTATCAGGATCGAGCCTTGGCTTTTGAGATGGCTATAATGTCTACCGAGTCCGTATCGGTAGCAAAGAAGTAGAAGATCTCTGATGACGCATCGGGAAGCGAGGGAATTGGGATTCCCACACCTCAACCCTTGTATCAGTTGAGTATGGGACCTGTTCGGTCAACTGTGGAACCTAAAAGACCCAAGCAGGTGTCTTTGAGTTCTGGTAATGCTCTTAGGTGTTTCAACTGTAACGTTTTAGGCCATGAACGCGCGCATTGTAAGAAACCTCCAGTGACTTGTTATAATTGTGGACACGAGGGGCATCGAGTTCAGTACTGCGAGATTGTTGCCGAGATGATAAGGGACTGGAGTTTCATTCCTACTTCCAGAGGGCCCAGTGATGTCCAGTGATAGTGTTTTTGGTACTCGTTGCGCGGATCATTTCTCGTGTAGAGATGTATTTTGTGACGCTTTTACGTTTGGAACTTGTTGAATGAAATTTTGTTTTGTATAAGTTCCCGTTTAGTTGTTGAACCTACGGAGGCGTGACAGTGGACCGCGGGGTCATGAACATGGTATTTTATTATGTCTCGTTATGTTTTGTTTCGTATCACTGTGATAACCTTAGTTTAAGTTCGGGACGAAACTTATTTTTAGTATGATGGAATGTAATATCTGGTGTTCTCGTTTTCTGTTATCTTGAATTGTTTGTGTTTTGACGTCGGAAATTTTCTTGTTGATGAGAATCAAAGTGATTTCTATCGTGATACTCTATTTGTTTTTATCGCATAGCCATTTTAGTCGGGTGCGACTTGTTGTCGCGTGCGTTTCTTTGATTAAATGTGTGCATGTGATGTGTCGTTAATTGCTCGTTATTGTTTTGAATCATAGTCGGTGGCGTTGTGTTGGCCGTCGTGGGCGTGTTTCCATGCCGTATATTCCTTTGCGCGGCTTGTAACGTTTCGCCAATGGGCGAAAGTTACGCGTTTCTTGTGTATCTCGTTGAGTTTTCCTGTCGGGATATTGCTTCTCCCTACTTGTTTTAAGTTTCGGGACGAAATTTTTTTAAGGAGGACAGAATGTAATATCTGCAATTTCAATTTCCGGTAATTTTTTTTTGGTGGGGGTCCGTTTCGACGACTCTGTTGTGGCCGTTTCGTTATTCCGAGAATGATTAATTCTGCACTTTTTGCCATCCGAGTTCGTTTCGATATCGTTTTGTTGAGTTCTGTGTTCTTAAATGACTTTTCCGCTCTTGAGTCCGATTCTAGCGAATCTCGTCCGAAACTATTGTTTCGAGTTTCTCGTAAGTTCATTTAATGTTATTATTCATGTTATAAGCTTTGGTTTAGTGTTTCGATCGTGTATCGTGTATTTCGGACGTTTTGGGCCGTTTTCGTAATTTCCCAAAGTTTGTGGTAATTACTTCCGTTGTCGAATTTCGAACCCTCGGGTAGTCAGAATCGTGTGTTCTCTTAGCGCTTAGAATTGAGAGTACTTCGTAACTGTGTTTTCGGTTTACATTCAAGTCTGAGTTTCGGGATTTTTCGGACCGTCGGATCGACCGAGTCCCGGCTGGCAGGACCTGGCCGAGTAACGGCCGCTATGGCCCGGCAGTTACGGCCGCAATGGCCGGTTACGTACGTAAGGCCCTGGCCGGTAACGTACGTAACGGGCCGGCAGATTTGGGGCAGTTGGTTCGGCCATGGCCGGTTACGGCCGTAAGCCATGGCCGATTACGTACGTTATGTGGCCGGCAATCAGCCTATTTAAGGCCAGCAAACGTTTTTTTCACCATTTTTCTCACTTCGTTATTCCTCTTCCGCGGCTGGAGACTTCTTGGGCGTGGAGACATGTTGTCATACAACAAATATATGAAGTCCTGGAGTTCATATCATCGATTATCCATCCTATAACATCCTTTGATCGAGCGAATCGGGTCAGATTTCCTGGAAATCCTAGTTTGGGTAAATTGGGGGTTTTGTTCGTTTTCGTCCGATTTAACCGCAATAACTTAGAATTGTGAGGTATTGATGATTATTTAGGTGTATTCTATCATTCCCCTTGTTATTCCATGGTTGGATTATATTGATTCGTCGTTTTGGTCGAGTTCTTAGTCGACGCCTTGAAGGTGTCCGACAAAAGGTCTTAGAGGGGGGATTGGGCTTTGTGCGATTATTATTTATCGTACGATTGTTGATTTATCTTTGATATGACTTAGGGGCGAAATCCTTGTGAAGAACTCGAGTCGGAACCCTTCCGTTCATTGTCTTCTTTAGGGTCCGAGCTTCTCGGTCGAACCGTGTTCTTCGGAGTATTCGGTAGCTGTTATTAAGGCAAGTATTTTACTATACGAATTGTGTCTTGTGAATAGGGACGTTGTGTTATAGTTATGATGAATTTATTTATCTTAGCGAATATGCTTCGTATGAATTGATTATTATGAACGATTGACGGTAACGATAATACCTTCACTTAGTTAATATTGTGGAATTGTGTTGGATGTGCAAATCATCTAAGTTTGTGCCGGGCGTGGTTGGTCATTGTTGAGTTGTTGTGATGATTATGATATGTGTGTTGTTTTGGTTTACATACTTGATTATACATTTCGGTGTAATGTGGAATGACTTGGCATTTGATGATTATGAGTTGTGTCGTGTCGATGTGTGTGTGTGTTCCAGGTAGGGTCTGACGAGGCCTCTGGAGTTCGGTACATGATGTGTACGAACCAGGTGTTTGATCCAGGTAGGGTCTGACGAGGCCTTTGGAGTTCGGTACATGATGTGTACGAACAAGGTTTGTGATCCAGGTAGGGTCTGACGAGGCCTCTGGAGTTCGGTAGATGATGTGTACGAATGATGTTTGTGGCCAGGTAGGGTCCGTCGAGGCCTTCGGAGTTCGGTACATGATGTGTACGAACAGTGCGTGTGGTCCGGGTAAGGTCCGTCGAGGCCTCCGGAATTCGGTACATGATGTGTACGAACAATGATCGTATAACAGTGATTGTTTGGATAACATTTTAAATATGGGTCTCGGACTCATAATGGTATCTTATCTAGTGTGTTTTGAAACGAGAATCGGGCTGAGGCCCGAATGTTTACGAAAAGGTTTTGTAAATTGGGACTCGAGGTCCAAAAGAACTTCCGCTTTAAAAATTCCCGAGATGATGAGATCCTTTTCAAATATCTCTTGCTTGAGTTCGAAATTCTAAAACTTCTCGGTAACATTTTGATAATTGATTTCCGTATTAAATTTGTAGTTGCTATTTACTTGTTGCATTTCTTATCGTATTATACTTGCACTAGTAAAACAATGGAGTTTTACTAACCCCCGAGTAATCGGGGGGTGGATGTCTGTTTTGCGTCCAGGTACATGCAGGTTCAGGGGAGCAGTCACAGGATTAGCATAAGTGGATGACGAGTTGCGATACTAATCAAGAGTTGAGAGTTGTTTTGATTCTTGTAGTGTTGTCAGAGTTGATTTCAGTCGTCCGCTGTATTGTGTTTCGACCCTGCGTGGGTAATGTTGTTTTAGTCAGTTCTTTTGATGGAGTTGTGTGACCTCATCGGCCTGTGTATTCATGTATAAGTGACCTTAACGGTCTGTATTATTATATTGTTTGACCCTGGCCGGGCAAGCATTTGGTTGTTTATGGATGTTTAGCCTGGTAGATCCTTGTAGAAAGGGTCTACGGCGTGTAATATTCCTATACGGTTTTGGGGGTGTTACAGCACGAAATCAGAGTTGAATTCCGAGGCCAAGCAGCAATGTGGCGGTTTTGACCGCCAAGAGTGGCGATTTCGAGCACCGATGCCCTACACCAGGGAAGAGGCCGTTTCATCAGGCTGGAGGATCTCAGGGTAATCGTTCAGTCCAGTCCGTTGCTTCTGGTGGCATGGTTTGTTTTAACTACAACCAATATGAGCATTTGATGAAGGATTGCCCTTCTCCTCCAGTTACTTGCTTTACTTGCGGGCAGACCGGGCACCGAGCAGCACATTGTGAGAGAGCCACTAGGGCTGCCAGAGCTCCGACTACCACCGCCGTTCAGAGAGAGCACAATATTGATCAGAAGACTCCAGTTACTCATGTTCCTCAGAGTTCGGGCCGTGGTAGGGGCCGGGGTCAGCCAGACCGCCGAGTTGCATCTAGCTCGGGCTCAGTCCACCCTCGATTATATCAGAGGAGGCGCATGGAGGAGGCAGACGTTCCAGTGACATCAGGTACCACTCAGATCCTTTCTCATCCAGTTTCAGTGCTTTTCGATTCGGGTGCTACTCATTCTTTTATTGCTTCGGATTGTGTGTGTCGTATTGGTATTGACTGCTTGTTCGAGTGTGAACCGTTTGTAGTGGGTACGCCTAGCGGGGATCGTATGGTTGGGGACCGGGAAGTTAGGGATTGTCCAGTGAGGATCGGGAGCCGAGATTGGCCCTCGAATCTCATTGTTATAGACCTTAAGGGTGAGGATTTGATCCTCGGGGACGATTGGTTGGATCGTCACGGTGCTATCATGAACTATCAGGCTCGTACCATCTCGATAGTGGACGAGGACGGCACCGAGCATACTCTAATCGGTTGTAAACCGGGTAGATCGGGAAGTGTGATTAGCGCCTTAAAGGCGATGAAACTTCTGAATCAGGGTTGTGTCGGCTATTGGTGTTACGCTCTGCAGGCGGAGGATGGCGGAGTCGACATGACGTCGATTCCAATTGTCAGCGAGTACCCCGACGTATTTCCAGATGACTTGCCGGGATTACCATCACAGCGAGAGGTTGAGTTTCCTATTGATCTTGAGCCGAATGCGGCTCCCGTTTCTCGAGCGCCATACCGTATGGCACCGTAAGAGATGTTAGAATTGAAGAAACAGTTGGGGGAATTGTTAGATAAAGGGTATATTCGACCGAGCGCATCGCCTTGGGGTGCGCCCGTACTTTTTGTTAAGAAGAAGGATGGATCGCTTCGTTTATGCATCGACTACCGAGAATTAAACAAGTTGACCATCAAAAACAAGTACCCTTTGCCCAGGATCGACAACTTGTTTGATCATCTTCAGGGAGCGACAGTCTTTTCGAAGATTGATTTACGATCGGGATACTACCAGTTGAGGATTCGGGACAGCGATATACCGAAAGCTGCATTTCGGATGAGATATGGCCATTACGAGTTTGTGGTTATGCCTTTCGGGCTAACCAATGCCCCAGCAGTGTTCATGCAGTTAATGAACAAAGTTTTTATCGAGTATCTGGACAAATTCGTAGTCATCTTTATCGACGAAATCCTTATCTATTCCCGGAGTCGAGAGGAGCATGTTTTACATCTCCGGATTGTGTTGGACACTTTGAGAACTGAGCAGTTGTACGCGAAGTTCTCTAAGTGTGAGTTTTGGCTCAAGAAAGTGATGTTCCTCGGGCACGTGATTTCAGCGGAGGGAGATCGGGTAGATCCACAGAAGATAGAGGCGGTGATGGCTTGGGAACCGCCCAAGAATGTGAAGGAAGTGAGAAGTTTTCTAGGACTTGCAGGATATTATCGTAGATTCATTGAGGGGTTTTATAAGATCGCTAGACCGCTCACTCAGTTACTCCAGAAAACTCAGAAGTTCGAGTGGACCGCAGATAGACAGGATAGTTTTGACGAATTGAAGAGATGATTGACTACCGCACCCATTTTAGCATTGCCTCAAGGGAACGAATATTTCGTGGTGTATAGTGATGCCTCGGGCCTCGGGCTCGGATGTGTAACACCCCCAGAAACAGACCGGGAATATTACACGCCGCAGACCCTCTATGTGAGGATCTACCAGGCTAGACATCGAAACAACACATTACATTACATACCGACGTGACAAAAGCACGAATCATTAGACCGATTAGGTCTTTCATCACTGACTTACAAATCAAAATACATATATTTGTAAACAACAAACAATAAGACAGCGGAAAAGACAATACAATGGACTTCGACTAACTGAACCCAAAACTGGCCTTCGTGTGATTAGTATCATTCATATTTCATCATCCCTCGTACCGATCTTGTGACTTGCTCCCAAAAACCTGCATGTACCTGGACACAATACAGATATCCACCCCCCGATTACTCGGGGGTTAGCAAAACTCCATTGTTTCGCTAGTGCAAGTATAAAGTGCAAAAACGAGCCATACACAACACATTCCGAGAATACAATAATTTGAATAAACTGCAACTCAGCCAAGACAAAAGACTTCCCGATATTTCTCATTTAAATAAAATAGTTCAAACCGTAAACGTATAAATGAAATGAGTGGTCATTTTGAAAATCAATTCAAGACCTCGAGAGTTTTGAAAAACTTAAGTAATTGAATAATTCTCAACTTATCGAAAACCACTTAGGGTCACAGCCCGGAGCTTATTTTCCCAAAATACGCATTCGATAATGAAACACAGGGTCCACGACCCAACCAGATCGATTCAAATCATTACCACAGACAATTACACACCACACATTACACTTATTCTATTCTAGCCAAACACCAAGACTTAATATAATGTCTCACGACTCCAAGCACAAGGCATTGTGACACTCCGGACATATCACAATTAATCAACAGTACAAACACTCTGGCAATTCTCGCGCAAGACCACTCGGCCAAGTCCTTGTGCGCCCCGTCGAGCGACCCCAGGTGAGAATGCCCACTCGAAAGTAACTCTCTTGCAAGACCACACGGTCAAGTCCCTGTGCGCCCCGTCGAGCGACCCCAGGTGAGAGTACCCCGAGAATAACCTTACAACTCTCATCAGATCAAATTCCAAAAACACAAACCACGAGAGTCAAACACAGTATATATAGTCGAGGTACTGCTAGAATGGCCAAATAACCTAACACATATCCACGACCCATAACTATAACAATCTACACGGAAGCACAATATCTCAACAACACCAAAAAGACACAACCCATATCACACAACTCACATATTCGTTGATAGCTACGTGACTCCACGCACACATCTTAACAAAGAATTTAACTTTACATTTACCGACGACATAATCCTACTTAATGACATCATACGGAAATAAGATGGTCTTATACTCAACACTAGTATACATATTCAAATGAGCATATTAATTCCCGAAATACACGGGTCACCTTTGAGAAACCATGATGGTAAATATACCGATTAAAAACCATTATATCCACAAAACACGTAATGTATGGGCAAGATACTTGCCTCGATAATTGATACCGGACACTCCGAAGAACACGGCTCAACCGGAAACCTCGAACACCTACAATTCTACGGCAAAGACAATGAATACACCCACGATCGGAAAGCTTGAAGAAAAAGACGAACGGAACGGTTCTGACCCGAGTTCTTTGCGAGGAATCTGACCCTAACATCATACCATCAATAAATTAATGAACGAACGAGGAAGAATAATCGTAGAACGCTCGAATTCTCTTTGTGACATTTTATCGAACAACTTCATGGCGTCGATAAGATACTCAATAAAACAACAAATCCATGGCAATCCAATCGTGGAATAACAAGGAATTCGATATAATGTAGCTTAACAATCATCAATCCATCACTATTCTGAGATAAAATGGATTAAACGGACAAATCGAACCAAATCCCCAAAACTAGATTTTAAGAAAACTTACCGTGTCGGAAGGATTGAAAACGAAATGGGACTCGACCTGGGACCCTCGATCATAATCCGGTCTATCATGCCGGACCAAGAAATCGTCCACAGAATAAAATGACCGGCACAACCGACAAAATTAAAAAATAATCGGAACCGAGAATCTCGGGTATCACATGATGTGTTTTGATGCAGAGAGATAGAGTGATTGCTTATGCATCCCGCCAGTTGAAACCTTATGAGGTAAATTATCCCACACACGATTTGGAGTTAGCTGCAGTCGTTTTCGCCTTAAAGATCTGGAGGCATTATCTCTATGGGTCGTCGTGTAAGATTTTTACGTATCACAAGAGTTTGAAGTACATCTCCAGTCAGAAAGAGTTGAATATGAGGCAGCGTAGGTGGTTGGAGCTAATTTGATACTTTATCATCCGGGTAAGGCTAACATAGTGGCTGATGCGTTGAGCCGGAAACCGATGGCATTACAGATGTTAGAGGTACTCACACCACAGAGCAGGATCTAGCGGGATTTGATTTGACAGAATATCGAGGTTTGGGTTCAGAGAGTTCAGGGTCAGTTATGTGCGTTGGAGATCACTTTGTCCTTGACTGATGATATCAAGGCGAAATAGTATGATGATCCATTTTTGGTCCAGTTGAGGGAGGATGTGAAGAAGGGGAATGCCCCTGGGTTTGTGATTCAGGATGACGGAGTTTTGAGATTTCGCGGCAGATTATGTATACCGAATGACTTTGAGTTGAGGCAGAAGATTCTGAGTGAGGCTCATACTACGCCTTACTCCATACATCCTGGTACGAGCAAAATGTACAAGGATGTGAGAAGTAACTACTGGTGGAGCAATTTGAAGACGGACGTTAGCGAGTTTGTGGCGAAGTGTTTGACCTGTCAGCAGGGTAAGATTGAGCATCAGCGGCCCATGGGGTTGCTGCGACCACTTCCCATTCCGGAATAGAAGTGGGAAGACATCTCTATGGATTTCATTATCGGGATGCCTAGGACTCGGACTGGAATGAACATGATTTGGGTTATTGTCGATCGACTAACCAAATCAGCGCATTTCCTGGGTATTAAGGACACTTGGGGGCCGGAGAGGTTGGCATGAGTATTTATTGCAGAGATCGTGAGATTGTATGGGACTCCTAGGAGTATTGTTTCGGATCGAGATGGCCGGTTTGTATCACATTTTTGGCAAGCTGTTCATCGAGCTTTGGGGACTGAGTTGAGACTCAGTATATCTTACCACCCTCAGACTGACGGGCAGTCATAGCGGACGATCCAGATGCTGGAGGATATTTTGAGAGCTTGTGCCCTAGATTGGAAGGATGATTGGGAGTCGCACTTGCCATTGATCGAGTTCACGTACAACAATAGTTGGCGCGCCTCGATCAAAATGGCACCATTTGAGGCATTGTATGGGAGGAGGTGCAGATCGCCATTGTGTTGGGACGATGCGTCCGAGCTGATTGGTACCGAGCCTGATATGGTAGTTGAGATGAGAGAGAAGATTGATTTGATTCGCGATAGGTTGTTGACGGCCCAGAGTCGGCAGAAGTCTTATGCCGATACGCGTCGCCGGCCATTGGAGTTTGAGGTGGGAGATCATGTCTTGCTTAAGGTGTCGCCAACACAGGGAGTTTACCGCTTCAGTCGGAAGGGTAAACTTAGTCCGAGATATATTGGACCATTCGAGATTTTAGAGAAAGTTGGAGAACTTACATATCGGTTAGGCTTGCCGCCGTCCTTGAGTCACATATATAACGTATTTCATTTTTCCCAGCTTAGGAAGTACGTACCAGACCCTAGCCATATTATTGGTTTTGGAGAGATCGAGTTGGGACCCGACATTACCATCGAGGAGAGGCCGATTCAGATTTTAGAGCATCGGGTGAAGCAACTTCGGCACAAAACCATTCCCTTGGTTAAAGTTCAATGGTCGAGGCATGGTCCGAGGAAGCCACGTGGGAGACGGAAGAGAGTATGCAGTCGAGATACCCCGAGTTATTCGCGTTGTAAGTTTCGGGATGAAACTTATTTTTAGGGGGAGAGACTGTAATATCCGTACTTTCTATTTTTGGTAATTTCTATTTTTGGGGTATGTTCATTTCGGACGACTCGCTTGTTACTGTTTTGGAATTCTAAACCTATTTTGTTCTTGGAGTTATTCCGTTTAGACGAGTTTCGAGGATGTTTTTACGTAATTTTATCTTGAATTATATCTTATCGCATGTACGTTCGATTCTCGTAAAACTCGTTCGTTTTCATTGTTTCCTGGTTTGCATAAGTTCGTATGGTTGAGTTAGTCGTGTTGAGACTTTCGGTTTGTTAATCCGACGTTGTATCGTGATTTTCGGGCACTTGGGCTATTTTTGTAATTTTCTATAAGTTTAGGGAATTTCACTTTCTTTGTCGCATTACGGACTCTCCGGTGGTCGAAATTGTATTTTCTTTCAACGCTTAGCCCTGTCGTCTTGAATATTCCGTGTTTGTGTTTCTAGATTCTGGCATTGCTTTGCATTTCGATTTTCGTACTGTCTACAGCAGTGTACTGATCTGAGCAGTACTGAACTGCTGCGTGAGTAGCGCACGCTACTCCTTGATTCCTTGCATGCGCTATCGTTGTGTGTTTAGCGTACGCTAACTTGGAATTTGTAGCGTGCGCTAACGATTTCAGCGTACTGTGCAGTGGGGGTTCTGAATTCATGTCATGTACACTGATCATCAGGTAACGTGCGCTAAGGCTTCAGTAGCGTACGCTATCGGGTAGTATTTAGCGCACGCTAAACATGTCTAGCGCATACTAGTGACGCCGGGCTGCTTCTGGACTGCTTGCGATCCCTGTTAGCGCGCGCTATGTTTTGATGGTTAGCGTGCGCTAACAATGTATTATTTATATAGGAAAGCAACAGCCAACGTCGTCATTTTTCCATCCTCACACCTTCTCTTCGGCTTTGGGCGATTCAAGACGATAGATAGAACCGATTTCGACCAATATTATCATCTTCTAACATCCCTGCATTCCTTGAGCGAATTCATCAAGTTCTTAACATCTCCCGCCACCCGAATCAAGGTAAGAATTCATAAAACCCTTGTTTTGAGATTTTGGGGGAATTTTGGGGGTTTCTTGCGATTTAAACCTTTTCAATCCGATTTGTCATAGGTTATTACTAGACTTCAATTGTATACTTGTATTCCTTCGTGGTTCTTGAAGATTTGTGGATTTAAACTCCGATTTTTCCATTGTTCATCACTTATACCCGACAATACCCTAGTAATGTTCGACGAATTGTTGCAGCGGGTAGAACTAGGATGTATTCCTACGTTTTTGTAATATTGAGATTGGTTGCATATCATTATTGTGTTAGGATCGAATTTGTGAAGATTATTCGGGCCAAAACCTTTCCGTTCACCATTTTCCTTCACGTTGTGTTAACCAAAGCAAGTACATGTATTACATTCCGTTATATATGTTACGTTTTCAAAATGAATGATAAATTGTGGTTTTCGGGTGCGTGAGTTGTGTTCCTTCCACCCGGAGCGTTCGACGGGATGTCTGGGGGTCGATACTAAGGGGTACGGCCGTGGAAGTGGACTTGGGTGCGTGTGTGGTTGAACTTCCACCCGGAGCATTCGACGGGATGTCTGAGGGTCGATACTAAGGGGTACGGCCGCGGAAGTGGTGTCCCACCCGGAGCGTTCGACGGGATCTCTGGGGGTCGATACTAAGGGGTACGACCACAGGACACCAGTTGTGATTTTATGATACGTGATGAATTGATAACTGATTTGATTGCCAATGTAGTATTCCGGAATATCTATGGCAAATGATTTATGATTGAGATGACTGTGTAAAATCATATTTGTATATAATGTTGTGTAATTGTGTACTTGCACTAGCTATTCGAATGTTAACCCCTTAAATGGGGGAAATGCGTCTTATGCATTTCAGGTACTGGAAGAGCTGAGGAGCAGGCACGGGATATGCACGCAAAGGATGGATTAGCATGATAATGAGGCTCGAGTCTTTATTTATGTTCGGTCATTTATACTGTTTGAGTATTGGAATTTGACTGGTTTTACTGTATTCGGTTAAAGTCCCCTGCTTGGGCAATGATATGTATCGACTTATATTTTCACGTACGTCTTTTAAAACGTTTTGGCCGAGCCCACGACCCCATTTTTACATTGATGATTGTGTCTTTGGGATTTTCATGTACGGAATGTATGTCATGTGTTAGCCTGGTAGACCTGATGGAAGTTATTCTCGTCACATGAGAGTAAATATCAAAATAGTCTAGGCCTTCACGTTGGTTATATCCCTTTGCTACGAGCCTAGCCTTATATTTATCAACTGCTCTATCTTTCAATTTATTCTTGAAAATCCACTTATTTCCTAATGGTTTACACTTAGGAGGTAATTCCATTAGTTCCCAAGTATGATTCTGTAATATAGAATCTATCTCTTCTTTGATAGCCTCCTTCCATAGAGGTCCATCTGTCGAGCTTACAGCTTCTTTGTAAGTCTGAGGTGCCTTTTCGAGCAAGTAGGTGATGAAATCTGGTCCATAAGATTTCTCCGTCCTTTGTCGCTTGCTCCTTCTAGGTTCGTCCTCATTATCCATTATTTGGTCTTCATTATCTTCATCCATTAGTTCAGAAGTCTGTTCGGATGAGATAAGGGGTTCACTTGCAGTCTTACA
Source organism: Orobanche coerulescens (assembly GCA_033398695.1). NCBI lineage: Eukaryota > Viridiplantae > Streptophyta > Magnoliopsida > Lamiales > Orobanchaceae > Orobanche > Orobanche coerulescens. Next base: position 198,598,831 of record CM065806.1, on the reverse strand, counting down.
AGGAAAGATATTCTCAAAGAATGACGCATTCCTTGATTCCATAATCGTATTCTTGTGAATCTCAGGCACTTTGGATTCATGCATAAGAAATCGTTAAGCATTGTTGTTGTGTGCATATCCAATGAAAATGCAGTCAACCGTTTTTGGGCCTATTTTAACTTTCTTAGGAGTAGGTATCAGCACCTTTGCTAGACATCCCCATACTTTCATGTAATTGTAGGAAGGCTTGACTCCTTTCCACAATTCATAAGGAGTTTTTTCCCCGTTCTTAAGGCATATCTTGTTTAAGAGATAATTCGCCGTTAAGATGGCTTCCCCCCACATATTTTGCGGCAGACCTGAATTTAGTAATATCGCATTCATCATATCTTTCAGAGTGCGATTCTTACGTTCCGCCACGCCATTTAACTGTGGTGTATATGGGGCAGTGACTTCATGAATAATCCCATGTTGCGAGCAAAATTCGCCGAATGGTTCCACATATTTGTAACACCCCAAATTAGGCGGATATTACAGTGCCGTAGACCTCACATATCCTTAATCTCAAGGAAATGAGTTTACTTAGTTAAACGGTCCACAATAACCCAAATTGTATTAATGCCCCGCCGACTCATCGGCAAACTCATGATGAAATCCATTGAAATATCCTCCCACTTCCGTTCTGGAATAGGAAGCGGTTTCAGCATGCCCGCCGATCGCTGATGTTCTATCTTGACTTGTTGGCAGGTGAGATATCTCCAAACAAACTCTGTGACTTCTCGCTTCATATTACTCCACCAGTAATTTTGTTTCAAGTCCCTGTACATCTTGCTAGACCCCAGATGAATAGAATAAGGGGTAGCATGTGCCTCTCTCAAAATCGAGTTTTTCAACTCGTCATCCGCCGGAACACATAACTGGTTCTTAAATCGCAAAAGTCCATCCTCGTGGACCACAAATCCAGGGGCTTTCCCCTGAGTCACATCATCTCGAATGCGCAACAAAAATGGGTCTGAACCCTGTTTTAGTCTGATCGCCTTCTCAAGTGGCGATGAAATCTCCAGCATACAAAGCTGTCCTTGTACACGCTGTAACCAAACCTCGATCTCATGCCTAAGGAATTCCTGCTGAAGTTCCTTCTGAACAGTTAAATGAGCAAGCATCTGCTCCTGAACGGACTTACGGCTCAAGGCATCGACGACAACATTCGCCTTACCCGGGTGATACTATATCTCGATATCATACTCCTTAATCAGTTCTAACCACCGTCTCTGACGCACATTTAACTCATTCTGAGTAAATATATACTTCAAGCTCTTATGATCAATGAAAATCTGACAGGTGACGCCATAAAGATAATGATGCTAAATCTTCAATGCGAAAACCACGGCTGCTAGCTCTAGGTCATGGGTCGGATAGTTGACCTCATAAGGCCTCAGTTGCCGCTTCGCATAGGCAATCACTTTTTCGTTCTGCATTAGTACACACCCGAGACCCTGCCCGGACACATCACTATAAACTATGAATCCCTCTATCCCTTGTGGTAAAGAAAGGACAGGCGCTGAAATTAAATGACTCTTGAGTTTCTCAAAACTCCAATGACACGCGTCAGACCACATGTATTTCTTATCCATCCGCAAAAGGTTCGTCATGGGTTGAGCGATTTTAGAAAATCATTCCACAAATCGCCGATAATAGCCAGCTAATACGAGAAAGCTTCGGATTTCCTTAACATTCTTCGGAGGTTGCCAATCTCGGATAGCCTCCGTCTTGTGAGGGTCGACACGTACTCCGTCTGCTGAAATTACATGTCCGAGAAACGTCACATCAGACATCCAGAATTCACACATGGAAAACTTCCCATAGAGTTGTTCTCGTCTAAACACGTCGAGGACCTGATGAAGGTGAAATTCATGATCCTCTCGATCACGAGAATAAATCAAAATATCGTCTATGAAAACAACCATGAACTGGTCTAAATAGTCGATGAAAACTCAGTTCATCAACTCCATGAATACAGCAGGTGCATTAGTTAACCCAAACGGCATTACCACGAACTCGTAATGCCCATAGCGTTTTCGAAACCTCGTTCTAGCGATATCTGACTATCGAATTCGTAACTGATGATACCCAGATCTCAAATCGATCTTGGAAAATACTGAAGCTCCCTGAAGTTGATCCAAGAGATCATCGATGCGGGTAAGGGGATATTTATTCTTGATCGTCACCATGTTCAACTCTCGATAATCAATACACAAGCGAAATGAACAATCCTTTTTCTTGACAAATAACACTGGTGCTCCCCACGAGGACGCACTCGGTCGGATATAACCTTTCTCGGTCAATTCCTCCAGTTGATTCTTCAATTCCTGCATTTCGGTCGGGGCCATACGATATGGTGCTTTCGATATTAGAGGTGTACCGGGCTCCAATTCAATCGTGAATTCCACATCTCTCTATGGAGGCAAACCATGTAACTCGTCTGGAAATACATCGGCGTATTCTCTCACCACCGGAATATCCGCCAATGACACTGATGATTTCTTGGTCTTGGTCATATAGCACCAATAACCAACACAACCCTGATTGAGTAATTTCACTACTTTCATCATATTGATAACCCTTCCAGAACAGCTGGGATTACTCCTCTAAAATACATACTCGACTCCATCGTCTGAAATAATAGTGACCATACGCTTGCGGACACTAAGGATGGCATCGTGACGATCCATCCAATAAATACCCAAAATGACGTCGTCTCTAGGTAAATCCACCACGATCAGGTCTGCCAACCAATCATGGCCATGAAGCTGAATCGGGCAATTCTTAACCTCACAATCTCCGATAATTCTCCTACCGTCAGGTAGTCTAATGATATAAGGTGCACAACTAGTAGCACTATCCAAATGAAGTCTATTCAAGCATGACTCGAAAATGAATGAATGCGATGCACCAGTATCAAAAAGGGTACACACAGGTTGAGATAAAATTTCGAGTGTACCTAAGATCATTCGGGCCTCCGGATCGTCGGTCCTCTTCATCTCATAAATTCGGGGCTTGCCAGCCATAGAACCAGATGCCCCTGTCTGATAGTTGTGGGCTCCGCCTTTGTTTGCTCCCGTCGTCTTAAACAACGCAGACTGAGTGGCCCGATTCTGAACCGTTGAGTGCTTCGGGGCCTGAGATGCCGCCGGAGTAGATTTGGAGTCTCTTCAGTAGAAACTGGCCTTATGCCCCGCAATCCCACAGTTATTATGAGGGTCGACTTCAGACACTTAGAACTGAAATGATCCTGTTCTCCATAGTTGTAATAGGTGATGGCCGAACTGGCCGCTTGTGACTGAGATTCAGCGGGTTTAGGCGTCGTAGGAGGTCGATCAGAAAAAGTAGAGCCCGTACGAGGCTTCTTGAAAGTGGCCTGACTGCCTTCGGACTGATTACGCTTGTTCGATTTCTTGCCGGAAGATGAAGTCCGATTCTTAGAAATTTCCTTACTAGTAAGCTCATAAGCAAGAGCTTTCTCGATGAATTTGGCCAAAGTGGTGCAATGATGATTAAGCAATTGAAGTCTCATATGAGGTTTCAACCTCTTACTGAAATACTTGATTTTATCCGCCTCCGAGTGGATAATAGATGAGGCGAAAGTCAGTAGCTCTTGAAATTTCTCGGCAATGGCGAGAACATCTTCTTCCGTTGAGGGGTCGTGACTGAGTAACTCCGACAGCTTGGCCTCCCTGAGTGGGGCCGTATAATATCTTTCCATCATGAGAGTTTTGAACTGGTCCCACGTGCATGATCCGTCGGTGGGTTTCAAAGATAGCCACCAAGAGTGAGCGCTCTTACCCAGATAGTAAGCCGCAGCTGAACTTTTTGCCCTTCGGGACACTCCACCATAGCAAATAACTTCTAAAAATGCTCCATCCAGTGAATAATGTCCGCCGGCTCAGATGAGACCTCGAAGGTAGGTGGTATCTGGCGAGAAATGTCGCTGATGATGCTGCTCACACTCCTCTCTTTCCTCTGAGGTGGCGGCGGAGGAGCCTGCTGATTCTGAGTCGTTGAGTTCTGCATCGTCTCCATCAGACATGCCATCTGAGTCATTTGGGCCATCATGTCCTGCATAAAAGCGAGAGGGTCAACTCGAATACCTTCTGATTGAGCCGTGTCTCGAGTACGACTCCCTAACAGTGAAGGATTATTTCCAGGTGACTGGCAGCGTCGCTGCTCGATGAGTTAGCATTATTCCTCGCGTTCGCATAAGTATTCATTCGATCTCCCAGGTTTCAGCCCGCACCACGGCCTCCTCCCCTGTGTCCTCTGCCAGCTCATTCCATACTGAAGGTAGGAATCACATGATAATTATAGATCTCGCATGAATATCACATGAAAGATCAACTAAGGTGACAAGATTACATGATGAAATTATTGAAATGATTATCTTAGACAAGTTAACAAGATTGATGATAAGATCCACAAGATTAACAACTGAGCAATGAAATTAACTGAGTGATGAATGAATTAACATGATCGACATGACCAAAAATGATAATGATGATTGAGGATTGTTGACTGATGATTGATGAATGAGTGATTCTTATTGCCAGAAATCATACCATGGCGTCAGAAATCTTACAGTTCTTTCGGTCTGAGGGGCTTGGCGCTTGAACAGGTCACACGTGATGCGAAAGTCCAATGATACGAGTCTGATGAACAATGATTTCAAATAAGACATGACTCGGAAGGCAGTTCAAAACCATGCTCCGATACCAACTCTGTAACACCCCAAACTAGGTGGATATTACAGTGTCGTGGACCCCCGACTGGGACCCACCAGGCGAATGAGAGTTGATGAATTACACAAAAAAAATGTAGTACCGAACCACATTACTTCATTAATTACTTCGATGAGGAGTTTCTAATACAACACACCCAGGGAACACTGAATACATGTATATTTTATATGAAGATAAAATATACAACACTGAACAAATGACAATCCAAAAGGAAGTGCAGCAGAAAATACATAACAAGGAAAACACGAATGAAATGAAGAGACTGGGGCCCCATACTAGTATCACTGGGACTCCTTGCCGTCAACGTTCTCTTCCCATGCTTTTGCCTTGCCATGACCTGAAAACAATATCCCCCAACGGGGTCAGTTACACAGAACAACAATCCTCAAGGGTTGAACAAACACCATAATTACATATCTTAGTTATGAGATCCAGCTGAAGATGGGCATCATAGTACGCCCGTAATGGTATGTGCAAGTGCACAAGACGAGTGTCCGTACACACCCGCCCTTGTACCTAATTAGTCTCATGGAGGCACGTTACCGTGTGCACAGTCCATTGTGTTGGTGAACCTGATCACATGACTATCATGTGCCCGACTAAAAATTCCACACATCCCCACCCGGCCACTCAATATGAACCAGAAGGCCGCAAGAACAAAAGTGACCAATGATGAATATCAATGAATAGCAAATCGACAAGGGTCAAGAATGACTCATCGAGATGAATTGATGAAGAAATGAATGATAATTCACGGAAATGATTGGAACCGTCGTTCCTCATGAAATGAATGATTAGTTTGATAATTACAATTCTCAACACGAATAATATACTATGGATGAATTATGAATATGAATGAACAACAACGAAAGGAATGAATATCCTTTTAACCGAGTAAGAATTAACTTACACAATACCGGTGGTGAAAAGTCCTCTCACGAACAAACGTCGTTAATGGAGATACCGGTCGCTCGAACAACCTTGAATAACACAATTACCGACAATTCGCTTAATATACGTAACAATAGCGATCATAACCCATTCAAGAGGTCGATACAACAATCCAAATTCATTGGGGCATTTCGACAAACACTATGTAAACAATATCCCATCATTTACAACTAATCCTAATTGTATCGAAAACCAACCTCTAATGAATGATCCAATCCACCAAAACACCATCAATACAATCGATAATCCAATAGGAATAATCAAATCGAGTTTACGATAACATTAAATCGAAAATCCCAATTCCAAGTCAACCTTCAAAGTGTTCTTGAGTAAAATTTCCAAAAATCCGATGATAACTCATAAAAACTCATAATCATACGTATATCCATCACAAATCATGATTATATTATCCCAAACATCATGCTTCAACTCAAAATCAAATCTAGGGTTGAAGAAATTACCTTGGGTTAGGATGAAGAATCCACAAATATGTTGTTAATCCACACCACAACTTGAAGAAGATGAAATACTCTGAGTTTGATGATACCAAACGTCCGAAAATCGCCCACTAAATCGCCTAAGAAGAGGAGGAGGAAGGAGGATGATGAAATGAGCTTTCATCTCTCAAAACCCGCTGAAATAGGAAATTCTGTACTGTGTGCCGCGGCACAGGCTGAGTGTGCCGCGTCCCACGGCCAAAAAACTGCCCAGGGCATCAGCTTAGTGCCGACTAATTCTGATAAGTCATCCCAACATCGGGGATATTGACAACGACGACCGTACAAGGCCTCGTAAGGTGCCATCTGAATCGAAGCGTGCCAACTGTTATTATACGTGAATTCGATCAATGGTAGTTGGGCTTCTCAATCATCTTTCCAATCGAGAACGCATGCCCTCAACATGTCCTCAAACGTCTGAATAGTTCTATCTGATTATCCGTCGGACTGAGGGCGAAAAGTTGTGCTGAAGTTGAGCTGAGTTCCCATGGCACGATGAACTAATTTCCAAAAATGCGACATGAATCGCCCGTCACGATCAGAAACAATACTCTTAGGAATACCGTGCAATCTCATTATCTCTTTAATGAACAACTGGGTAAGTCTCTAGATTCCCAAGCAAGGTTGAAACAATGAACGATATCAATACACGACTCAAAGTTACTCCGAACGGTGAACACGAATGAATGAATGTGGATGATGAATGATTATTAATAAGTAAAAAATTACAGAGTGACAATTACTGAATGAAAATAAATGAGTTCACATCCGGGTATTACAATATTCATCTCCACGGTCACTCCTCAAAATTTTTATCTTAGCATTCAATTGATTCTCAACTTCCGTTTTATAGAGAACCAATTTCTCTATGGCTTCATCTTTGCTTTTAAGCAAGTATACATAGCAATATTTAGTACAATCATCCACGAAAGTAATAAAATATTTATTTCCACCTTTAATTTGAACAAACTTCAAATCACATAGGTCGCTATGTATTAATTCTAAAGGTTTGGTGTTTCTTTCCACTTGTCGGAATGGAGACCGAGTTAATTTTGCCTCTACACAAATTTCACACTTGTGGTTTAAATCAATTTTAAATTTTGGTATGTGATCTAATGCAATTAGTGTACGCATTGCATTAAAATTAATATGTCCTAATCTAGCATGCCATAAATTAGGAGACTCAAGCCAGTAAGCAAAAGAATTCTTCATTTCACTATTTTTTATAGTCATTACATTGATCTTAACTAGCCCATCACATTCATATCCCTTGCCTATAAATACACCATTTTTCGACAAAATAACTGATCTAAAGCCGTGCTTCATCAACAAGGTACCAGAAATAAGGTTCTTGCGGATATCGGGCACATATAACACTCGTTTAAGAGTCACTTCCTTTCCAGACGTCATCTTCAAAATTACCGTGCTTCGCCCAAGATAGTTGAGGTTGCAGAATTTCCCATATACAGCATATCGCCGGCATCCGTTTCTTCCAAGGAGGAGAACATAGTCTTGTTGGCACATATATTCCTAGTTGCTCCAGTGTCGATCCACCACTCTTTAGGATTTGAGCCAACTAGGTTCACTTCAGAGATCATAGCACATAAGTCAAGATTTTCCACTTGTTCGGTAATCAGATGTGCTGCATTACCTTCCCTTTTCTTTGGTTTCTTTGGAAGCCTGCAGTCAGCCGCTCTATGACCCATCTTTTCACAGTTGTAGCATTTACCAAGGATTTTTTCCTTCTTTTTCTCAATTCCTCCTTTAGGTCTCAGCTTGCTTCCCTTTCCAGTGTTGCCTTTCTTGGATGTTTGTCCAGTTTCCACAACATTGGCCATTGCCACAGCAGCATTTACCTTCTTTTCTGATCCTCGGTTGTCTTTCTCTATGCGAAGTCTAACGATCGGATCTTCCATGCTCATCTCCTTGCGCTTGTGCTTGAGATAATTCTTGAAGTCTTTCCAAGTCGAGGGCAATTTTTCGATCACAATAGCCACTTGGAAGGATTCGCTAATGACCATTCTTTCAGCATGGATTTCGTGAATGATCACTTGTAGCTCTTGTACCTGACTCACTACAGTCTTGGAGTCGATCATCTTGTAATCGAGAAACCGTCCAACAATCCACTTCTTGGCATAGGCGTCCTCGATCTTATACTTATGGTCTAGTGAGTCCCATAATGCCTTGGCTGATTTAGCACTGCTGTACACGTTGTACAGTGAATCGGCAAGGCCATTCATCACATAGTTCCGACACAAATAGTCAGAAGTTTTCCAAGCGTCAATGGCCATCAAAGTTTGTTGGTCACTGTCTTCGTCATATTTTGGCGCATCCTCCTTGAGGAATCGAGACTAGCCTAGAGTGGTCAGATAAAACATCATCTTCTGCTGCCATCTCTTGAAATTATGCCCGTTGAATTTCTCTGATTTGTCCGCATGGTTGACCGGAACCGAAACCGAATTAGTTATCGGAACCGAGGCAGAGTGGTTCGCTCAACCCGATCCAGTTAAAGGCGCACCTCCAGTGGCTGAACCCGAGCCAATTTTCTCAGGCGCACCTCCAGAAACGTCCGTAGACAGTGTTTGGTTTGGAAAATCCATATTGCTTAACTTTTCGAAAATAGATCTCTTTTAGTTAAGTAAACAAAAAAAAATTGCTTTAAAATTGTTGAATAATTTTGAATACTTGAAAGACAATAGTATATATATATATATATATATATCATATTTTATCTAAATCCTGCAAAAAATCGGTTAACAAAAAGGAAAATTCCCGTTCGCATAAACGAGCGGAAGGTCGCTGTTGAGTCCAGAGTATCTGTCTCCTTAAAGCAAATTTCCCTCACCACGGTGTATGACATCTGCTTCCCAGGATAAAACAACAGCTTGATGCAGTAAATCGATGATGCGCTGCACCCTCAACGAACTAGAACAAATCTGTCTGCTATCACCGACTGAAAGTATCCGAAAGAAAAACGAAGTAGAAAAAAGAAATCTGTCTGGGAAAGGCTCTCGAAGTGTACATCTGAAGTGTGTAAAAAACGAGCCCCTCAAGCCGGGTGTTTATAGGTGAAGGCTGGAGGAGGTTGTGTGCTGGAGGAACTCTATATCGACCAGGATTGGTATCTGGAGGAACTCTAAACCGACCAGGATTGGTATCTCAATACTTATCGAGATCTGTTTAGTTCAATAATTATCAATTAAATTGATATTTATCCGGATTCAAAAATTTCAGAATTTAATTGAGGTGTTTCAGTAAAATAAATTTTTACTGAATAAATTGCAGTAAAAAAACAACTTCGAGACGCCGAGACATTTCGCCCAAATCACCCTTCGACCGAATCGACCCGGGCCGGCCGGTCGGCCGGACGGCGGCGGCGGCCCGTGTGTGTGTGCGCGAGGGGCGCCTAGTCACACATCCACTCATGTCTCACTTTTTGAGCATGACTTTGTCCACATCTCCTTATATACTCACAATTTTTTCCTTCTTTTTCCAATGTGGGATAACATCCCAAAACCATTTCTAAATGGTTCACTTTGGAACATTATATCTCATTCATACCTCAATCATTTTGAGTGTTCTTACATGTTTTGGAAACCTCGTACGGAGTACTACGTATTCCAACCAAGTCCCGACTTTAACTCGTAGTCGAGCCCACTCAAAATTTCCTCTCATGTGGGCTGCTCAAAACAGCCTATTTTCCTTCATTTTTCCAACAAATAGTACTCGACAAAACACTGATAATAAGGAGTCGAGGCTGTCGCCCTGATGCATAATTAAATATAAACCCTAAACCTTAATTATGTAAAAGAATAATTAGATTTTAGCAGTCAATAATCATTGGGCTTGCCCCAATGGTGAGGGTCTTCCACCTCAAGTGAGAGACTCTGATTCGAATTTCATAGGAGACGCGAATTTATTTAGGGACATATGACCCCTCAATTTCAGCTGATTGGTAGGCCCTAGCCCCCCCGAGGTACAGTGGTGAAACAATTAAATATTGAATATTCCAAGCGGCAGTGTGAGAAGTCTCATCTCGATGATAACTCGCAGCTGGATGGGTAGGATCCAGCAGGAAGCAATGAAACCGGATACACATCCCGCGATTTGACTAATAACAATTATGAGGGAACAAGACCGTTGTGCCGAGAATTAATCAAATATAAACTTGAAACTCGAAATAAAACAAAAAATTTTTAACTGTCAACAAAATAAAATAAAAATACAAATTTCACTCTCCACAAATTCTTCCATGTATTAAGCCACTAGCATTATTCATAGACATAAGATCTACTTTCATTATATTTACGAAATCTTGTCATACCCTCGAACGCTCCTCCACTTATATTTTAATATTATAAAAACTATCGAAACATGGATGCCTTTTAATTTTAAAAATTTATTTTATTGCAGCCTTATATCGGCTGTTGTCCCCCCCCACGGGACTAATATTAAATCCACCGTATTAAAGTTTTGGTCTATATGATTCCTTTTCTTTTTTCCTAACTTTAAAATAAAATAAATTATTAAAAAACAATTCTGTCTCATCTTTAATCAACCCTCTTTGTGTGTATAAATCCCCATGGAGCTTAACCTTATCACCCTTCTTTTCTCCTTCCCCAGGACGGACTGTACCGTTTCGTCTGTTCTTTCTCTCTCTTCTTTCTTTAGTTTCTCTCTCTAGTTTTTTTTTTTTCCTTTTCTTGTTGAAAATTCTCCTATTTGGAGGAGGCTCACAGTTCTGTACATAAATATTTCAGGTAATGATTTCCTTCGTTTTTTACATTAGATAAATCTTTTTCCCCTTTTCCGTTATTCTTGATTTTGATTTTTGGACTGGTAATCCATGTTTGAGCTGAATTTATTTGATTTTGTAATTTATTTCTGCAAAATCTGTTAATTTTTTTCATAAAATATTTCCGTTATTTATTTCTCAATTTTTTTGGGTGTTATTTCATACATCGAGATAGAATTTCCTTTTATTTTTAATTTATCAAACATCAAATAAAGATCTGAATTCGATTTTTTTAACAGATCCAAGTGATTTTTCTTCTAAGAATTTTTATTTTTTTATTTTATTTTATTTTTAGTTCAACTATATACATCCATGTTGGTCACAGATCTAAAAAATCTAATCTTTTTTTTTTTTGAAAATTTTACAGGTTTTAATTTATTTTTGAGATCTCAAAGAGATAAATAAAAATGAATCACTGTGCGATCCAGCAGAACAGTTTCGCGGCATGTGATGAGATCTGGGCAAACGCCGCGGCCGCCGCCGGCAGATCTGTGGATAAGAGAGAGACTGTGGTTTGCCCAAAGCCACGGCGGCTCGGCCTTGTCCAGACCACCTTCGAACCTTCTTGTGCCAGATACTTACGATGGCATGTCAGGTATTTTTTTTTTTTGGTAACTGATTTTGGTAAAAATTCCATTTTTAAATTTTTTTTTTTCATATTCTGTATTCTGATTTTTATTTTTTATTTTTATATTTTTTACAGCCATCAGCAAGAGGATTGTGATTCAAAAGCTGGAAATGAATTACTGGGCATAATCTTTGCAAATGTATTCACTTTTTTTTTTAAATAAGATTAAAGTTAGAATACAAGGGTATTTTCGTAATTAGATCTAATAAAACCCTATTTTTTTTTTTAATTTTCAGGGTCATTATGGTACCGAGCAATCACTCCCACACACAGCCTCGTCGCCCCCATTTTTTTCCGGGTCACCGCCGGGCCGAGTATCTAACCCGCTAATTCAAGACGCCCGTTTTGGGGACGAGAAATATTCCCCCGTTTCTCCACGCGCGATAGTCCATGCCCCGTCGGGTCCCGCACACTCGCCTTCCTCCACCCGTAAGGCTGGTTGCGTTAGGGTAAATTTTGGTAATAACCCGGCCGTTAGGGTTGAGGGTTTTGATTGCCTCGATAGGGATAGGCGCAATCGCAGTATCCCTACCTTGGCTTGAGAGCACATACGTAGAGAGAGAGAGAGAGACATCGAGTCATCGTAACCGTTCGTTTGCTTTTGTTGTAGCGAGAGGAAGAGGAAAAAAACCGAGGTTTCGATCAAGTGAGCCGAGGAATTAGGTGGATCTCTTTGATCATTTTGGTTCTAGTGTACATATGGTGTTTGAAAAAGAAAAAAAAAATAAGTGTTCTTTCTTAAGTGTGTTGTAAATTTGAAAGAAAGAATTGTGTTGTGTTAAGTACTGAGGTTTTGAGGGTAATTTGACCAAAGGAGTAATATTTAGGGTGTTTGGGAGCAAAAGTCACGAAACCCCTTCTTTGTAATTGTGTAAGTAAGAGATGAGAAGATGGGGTGGGAAGGTTATTATGGTAATTTACAGTTGTTTGGATGGTCAGTTTTGAGATTTTATCGGGTGTTTTTTTTTCTAAGGAGAAATCTGTAAGAAAGATGAAATGTCTGGGTATTTTCTGAGTGATCCATCTTTTTTTAGTTGAAATTTCACCTTGTAAATATTTAGTAAAACTCCAATGAATGTATGCAAACTTGTTTTTTATGATGTGAATGTATGGTTGGTACTTTTGCTTGTTTTTACAAGTTACTTGATATTCGATTTGATCTTTTGTTTGAACTGGTTGCAGTAACATACAGTAAAATCTCGATAAATGAATATAGTCAGAAAAAATTTGAAAATATTATAAAGAGTTTGGATTGAGAAAATTATCTCAAATGAACCGAATATCCCAATTGCCAATTTATTCCGCATCATGTGCCATTCATGATCCAACATCCACTGAATTCAACAATTAACAAATAAGATAGACATTAATTATTAAATTCAAATTTGAATTTATTGTTATATTATTTGGCCCAACATATATATTCCCATTTTGTTTTGGCCCATACCTTTAATTGGAGCCGTCGGATTGAAGGTTTATTACGCCCCTTCATCTGGACCATTGATGCCCATTATATGTTGCCCCTAACCCTAACATCCTGTCATAGCCTCTCTCTCTCTCTCATTTCTATGCACTACCCATCTTCTATTGGTGATCCCTTCTCTCTTGGTCAACTCTCCTCCCGATTTCTTTGCACGCGCCGATAGAATCCCGCCACTCTTCTATTGGTAGTTATCGATTCTATCTCGTCCCTTTATTACTTGTGTATAAAAGGCGCGACCCTAGTTGGAGAGAACACCAAATCAACATTCTTCTGAGAATCTGAGTGAAATCGTGAGAAATCCTTCTTATTTTTCTTTGTGCAAACTGAGTAAGATTGAGGTTTGATTTTTTTGGTTTCTGCGTTGAGTGAAAGTGCTATCGGGTTTTGTGATCGATCGACGTTGAATCGTTGTTCTTCCTTCGTGGAAACGTAATTTTTCGATGTCAAATTGCTATGGATTCAGAGGTCTGGGCCGCTATGACTTGTTCCTCAAAAGGGGATTTTCTTGAATCTCAATTTTCTTCATACTATTAGCTATTTTTCGTATTTCTATGTCAATTCTGACATTAGACATATATTATATATATAATTATATATGATATATCCATTCTGCATTTATATTTATATATATATATATATATCTATATATATATATATAGATAGATAGAGAGAGAGAGATTAAGACGAGTCAAACAAATATTTACATGATTATAATCTGTTTACATATTAATTGTAATTTATGGTCAAATTTATGAATTTTGACGTACTGGCCAAAACCCAGCCAGCCTAAGGGCCTCGAGGTCCTTTCCGACCAACCCAACCTGCATAAAGCAAATATATACAGTAAAACCTCTATAAATTAATACAGTAATATTAATTTTAGAGAATATTCATTAATCGATAAATTAATAATTTATTAATTTAAAGAGGTATTTTAGATTCAACCAATTTAAAATTAATTACATCAAAATTCTATGAATTTAAATTTAATTACATAGAGATAATAATGAGTATTCAATGTTAGGAACTTGAATCTAATTAGTATTCGATGTTAGGAACTTGAATCTAATTATTTAATATTTTAAAATTAGATTCGTACGTATGTTCAGTGTTCTAAAACTACATTCATACATACAGTATGTTCAATTTTAAATACTTATGAAAGAATTACTATATATATAACAAAAGATTTGTAAAAACATACCAACAAATACAATGACTTCTCACTTAAAAGGTGTTGAAAAAGAATCATGACCGATCAAATACGCAAGTCCTTATGTGAGTACACGAGAGATCATCTCACCCTTACCCAAAAAGACTTGCAACAGTGGTTCGATTAGAATATTCATTTGAAAGTTAATCAAGGTACTATTTCAGACACTCTCAAGAGGTCATTTGTGTATCTTGATGCTAACTTAGAAAAAAGAGGAGAAACGGAGAGGCACAAACCAGCAAAATTTCCAGATATGGGAAAAGTTGTTCATGAGTGGTTTTTGCAATACTAAGATCGTGTGAATATATCGGGAGAACTCATTTTGGAGAAGACGAGAGAGACAATGAAGATGTTATATCCTCAACAACCTGCTGGGTCGAACAAATTTTCTCAAGGTTGGCTTGAGAAGTTTAAGATGAGACATGGTATCAAGTCATTTCGTCGTTCCATAGAAAGTGACC
>CM065806.1:195545031-195692000 GCA_033398695.1 Orobanche coerulescens | reverse complement strand
TATTTATTTCATTATTCGAATAGCTAAACACTATATCAAACAACTACTTTAACAGCTATAGCTGTCACCTATTCAATAGCTGACAACTAGTTTTGTATAACAGACGGTCCCCTCAACTTTTTGAGATATTACAAATACCCAATTTTCTTTGTAGTACAAGTACCCCGATTTTTTCGCTTGGCTCTTTGTAGTACTTGGGAAAACTGGGAGATGCAAATGTAAAATATAACATGAAATTTGGAGTTCTTTTGTAATATTCAGAAAAGTGGAGGGATGTAATTGTAAAATATTTGATGGAATTAAAAAATGTTTGTTAGTGGAAGTTCAAATTCTGAGATTGATATAACCTCAAGGGTGCGGTCTTTGTAATTTTCAGAGTTGGCTGTTTTTTTAACCAAACCTCGAAAGTAGTTTTTGTAATTACCTATATTAGGTTTGGTTGATGATTTTCCCATTGTTCTCTAATGATCTCTTGGTCCGTTTTCCTTTTTCTACTACAGGCTCAAGACTTTGTGTATGTTTTGGTAGAAGAAAACAAACGCCTTGTTGCTTACTTGGACGATATGTACGAAGACACCAGGGGCAACAAGATGGTTGTGGTACGATGGTTTCACAAAATTGATGAGGTTGGTTTTGTTTTGTCTTCTAACTATAATGACAGAGAGATTTTCGTTTCTCTTTGTCTTCAAGATCTCAGTATTGAATGCATAGATGGACTAGCCACTGTTCTCAGTCCAGAACATTATGACAAGTGTATCCATGATGCCACACATTTGGGATTGATGCCTTTTGTGTGCTATAGACAGTTTGATAGTGACGAGGTCAGGCCTTTTGATGTAACACGCATGAAAGGCTATTGGAAACAGGGAGTACTAAGGAGTAATATGACTACTCTAGTTGATGGTATTGAGTACAGACCGAGTAAAAGAGTTCGTTGGTCTAAGGAGTGTGGATCGCACTTGAAGTCGCATGACAAAAAAAAGACCATGGAGATTAAGGGAGATGTGAAAATGGGCGGTTTGAAAGGAGGTCGCTCGTGTGTGTCCTTGTCTCGGCAAGATAATGCTGCACAAGCAGAGATTGGGGAGTTTATGGCTGTTGGATCCGAAGTGGAGGTGCTCTCTCAAGACAGTGGCATTAGAGGCTGCTGGTTTAGGGCTTCAATCATTAAGACGCACAAAGATAAGGTTAAAGTACAGTACAAAGATGTCAAGGATGCGTTCGATGATTCAAAAAATGTGGAGGTGAGAATAATGTTGATTTACTATAGTATCCTTGAGGTTTGACCTAATTACAACAAAAATCTTGATAACCTCTAAAATTACAAAAAGGGACCCCTTAGTTTTGATTCAGTGCTAAAATGAAGGGCTTAATGTAATACTCACTCCGTCCCACTTGAAGTGGGTAATTTCAAATCATGATTTTGTCCCACTTGAATCGGGTACTCTCAAAATAAAATAGATCTAATTAAAACTTATATAATATTTCTTCAAATTTGAGTTTTTTGTTATATTACACTATTCGTTGATTGATTTTTTTTTAAAAATGAGTGAAAATAGATTGTTTGAAACAAGTTGTAACTTCGATACAATGACTACACACAACAACAACATTACCCCAATGCCTCAACGGCTCCCGCAAAAAGCGGGGTAGGGGGGATCGGATGTCTGTGACCTTACCCTGTCTTAACACGAGAGAGCAACCGGATGATCCAAAATGAAAATTGCATCGAGAATTGCATGGAATGACTAGTACTTCATGAGAAAAAGAAGTGCAGCCAGTTTAGTGAGTCATTTTGGTTTATTCCATTATAATCCAGAACCAAAGAATAAGGAGTCTTTGGCTCCATTGAAACAATGGAACTTCGATGCAATGACTAAATTTAAAAAATTGTCCCTTAACCAAAATTGGAGTCGGTTTTCCAGATTTTCATTTTTTGCTCTTGAAGGGTAAATTTAAGACAATAAAATCAGCGGTGCTTTTGTAATTGTGGAAATTACTTGAAAAAAACTTTGTAGATGGGTCAATCATCAAGGGTACTTTTTGTAATTGACTCTTGGTAGTTTTTTTTTTCTTTTTTAAAATCTTTTTTTATCCTTTTGTTCATGCAATTTGTAATTTATGTCTTGCTTCACTCTGTAGGAATGGGTTTTTGGATATCGATTGGCTAAACCAGATGCTCTGGGAATTAGGTTGTCTGGAAGGACTATTGTCAGACCAACCTCGCACTTCGATAAGGGTAGATTTTCAGGTGTGGTAAATGTTGGCGCTGTAGTTGATGCATGGTGGCAGGATGGGTGGTGGGAAGGAATTGTTGTGAAGAAAGAATCTGAAGATTGTCTATATGTTTATTTCCCAGGTATGTCTTAATTGGCTTCGCTGATCTGAAGATTGTCTATATGTTTTATGTAATACATTATAATATATATGTATAATATAAATATATCATAATTATACAATTCAAACGGGCAGGCGGGTAGGGTAATTGGGTGAATATCCTATATACATACTCTACTTGTAGCCGATCATAAATTATGGAAATGGCTGATGCCCGATCCTCTTACAGGTTTACCCGGCAGATGTAATTTATAAAGAACAGAAACATACGTGAGTGCATTTATAATATTGAAAGATAAACCATTGTTGTAATCTAGCTGAAACTTATGAGTAGTATTTGTAATTATGTCGACATTTTTGATATCTCTACTGTTTGGCCTGAACAATTCCTTACTAATTCGCAGAGGAAAAGCGAGAAGTCGAACTCACCGTTGGTTATTTGAGGCGCTCAGTGGAATGGTTGGACAATAATTGGCATGATATCAAAGAAAGGCCAGATCTCGTCTCGAGATTTTCTTCCATGAACAGAATGCCTGACAGTAATAATTCCCAATCTGATAAAAGAATCGCCTCTCCTCAAAACGTGATAAAGACCGACGACTCTTTATCGGACATCAACGACAAGAAAGCGAATGAACATCCGCCGATCAGTGATCTATCGAACGACAATCTCCTCTCTCGGCTATGTTGGAAATCATCCGGGAAAAGAAGACGCAGCCGAAGCCCTGTTCATAAAGCGCAGTCTGGCGATCAGTCCTGGGAGAAATTCTTTGTTAATTCGTCTTTGAAGTTTGATTCGGACAACTGCAAATATGTGGGCGATTCTCACTTCGGTTCGTTGGTTGCGTCTCCTCTGACAAATTTGGTGATGACTAGGTGATATTTTTTTATTGGGACAAAGTTTGTTTAGAGCTTAAGAGTAGATCTCGCCTTTTGGAGGGAGATGTTAGCGAGGCGCTTTCCCGATGTATAAATTAAATTAGATGACTGATTTCGGTTAGTGCAGAATTACCAATAGGTTGTTTTAATTTCGATTTCGCCTGGAATCGACTGTAGACTTTGTATATTTATTTTGGAAGAGAAGTTTTCATAATTTTACAGTGATTCTGCAATAATAAATGGGTTCTGTATGTTTTGGTCTATGCCCATCGATTCCAACCACCGTCTATGTATGATCTATATTAGAAGGCGCAATAAGGTGGCTTTTTGACTTAGGAATACGTCTTTCCCGTGTGATTAGTGGTTCATCTGAGGGACATTAGTTGTGTGATTAGTGGTTCATGTGAGGGACATTAGTTGTTGTTATCGTTGTTTTAGTTGCTATGATCAAGTATTCTCCTGGCTAGGAGGGCGGGAAGTAAACCGCAGAGAAGGGAACTTCGAAGTCGATTACGATTGCTAAAACACTTTCTTGTCGAGTAATTAACAACCCCGTGGACACCAATAATCGATCTTTTCCTAGTGTTATGTACCTTATTGGGTTTATGGGGGTGGAATAGGAAAGTCGTGGTTAGGAGGGCGAGAAGTAAACCGCAGAGAAGGGAACTGCGAAGTCGATTTCAATTGCTAAAACACTTTCTTGTCGAGTAATTAACAACCCCGTGGAAACAAATAATCCATTTATGCCGAGTGTTATGTAACTTATTGAGTTTATGGGGGTGGAATAGGAAAGTCGAACACGGGAAGATCGGCTGCCCTATTGTTTGTCTGCTAAGCTCGATGACTAGGACCCTTTCTTCTTCATTGATAGTCGATAATTGATAGTCAATTGATTGTGTAAAACAACTAATAAGGACAATGACACAATTCATTGGATTTTTTTTCATTTATTAATATATATATATATATATATATGGTGATTTTATTAAATAATTAAACAATATTTTTGAAAAAAGATTATCCGAGTTGTTACTTCACAAATGTATGGAATTTTAATTTGTAAAAGCATAGAAAACCATTAAAAAAGGAAATAGGCACACTGTATTTGTAATCCTATTCAGAGTTGACAAGTAAAATCTTTTTCTTACCAACACCAGATAAAGATGAAAAATGTCATTTTCTCCTTATAATTTGATATAATTATAATATTTTCTCTCATTCATTTTTTCAATTTGCTATTTTACATATTCATATACCAAAAGCATGTCTTTTTTTTAACGACGGGCCATATATGTTGGAATATGATCGTATTTGTGAAGGTCACAGTCGTATATTGAAGAATATACGCTCGTATGTTGGCTGCTGAAGCTACTGAATTGTGTTCGTATTTTTCTCTTAGAATGAGGAGTACAGCCGTACGCCGTATGTGATGATTGCATGGCCATACGTATCTTACGTTACGATTGTGTGTGACATATGTTATGGCCGTATATACCTCAAGTTACTGCCCCCCGAGCCCCGACGATCGCCGGACCCAGAGGTCGCTATCGTCGTCCAACTACCCTTGCTGCCACTGAGGCATTAGCTGTGCCCTTTGTGAGTTATTTCATTAATCAACACAGTTCTACTATATCTATATATTGGTTCAAATGAAAATTAGTATTTTTATTGTCGGAGTAGGTGCAGAAAGTGGTGTTTTTAGCCGATTTCCGGTGTGCGAGGTGCCAAAAAGAAGTGGCCAAGATTTTGTCCAAAATGAATGGTAACATTTGTTCTGCATATTGCACTTGTGATTCTATTTCGGGAAAATTTCGGTTCCCTCCTTTAACGTGATTAATGTTCCTTTTTCTCCCTCTAATGTGGTCGTGTTCTATTTTGATTTGTCAACTTCTAATGTGGTGTGTCCGATTTTAACCCGAAAATAAAATTCTCTCTACAAATTATTATTGTATTGAAAAATAGGTGAAATAATTGAAATAAAATAATTTTAAAAAAATGAAAGTTTTAATTATAACTAAAGAAAATTTAAATAATCCAAAATTACTTGAAAAACTAAAATCTACAAATTAAAAAAAAAAGTTAAAAATAATAATATAATTTTCAGTTTCTATATATTCTTACCCTTCTAGTTTCATTAATGCGTTCCGCAAAGTACCTGTAAATGCCAATAAAAATATTAATCAAACGTCAAACAAATTGGGGGGGGGGGGGGGTTATGTTTGAAAAAATATATTGTTGTTATAATATCATCAATAATGATACATGGGATCAACAATCAATAATTCAATCAATTATTGGATTGAAATATCTAATATAAAGACAATTATGTTGTATAATAAATAATATTAATTTGTTGTATAGCATGTAAACTTGGTATAAATGAAATTTCTTTGGTAGAGCTTTGGAGACACAATTCATTCTAATAAAAGCTCAATTTCTTCATCTTCTTTCATACTCCTTTATACTTATATTGTAGTAATATATATTACAATATATATATAATATATATTGTGAAGTCATAAAATATCCAATTTTACAACACGTTATCAGCACGAGCTCTACCGATTTAATCCCATTCCGCAGCCGGACTCGATATATTGGTACATCATTCTTACATTCTAAAGGTATGTAATTAACTTTATTTATATTTAATTTATGTAATAATAATATTTAGATATGGTATTAATCTAATATCATTATTAATGATAATTAATATATTTAAGTAAATATAATAATTATGTAAATATCATCAATTTAAATTTATATGGGTAAGGACCTAAGCTCAATCTTATTTTTAAGATAATTCTTGGACTATGGACTAATTATATGTAGGATCTAAATAATAATGAATGTGTGTGAAGTGTAAAAATCTTCACCTATTTTTATTTGAAGAATTAAAATCTCTATTTATTAGTGAAGAGTTGAATCTTCATCTATATTTTGTAGAGAATTACTAATGAAGGAATACAAAATCCCCATTCATAAGACCACGAAAGATTTTATAATCGAGTAGTGATATTTTTATTTTTAACCACGAAAGATTTTATACTCGAGTAGTGATATTTTTATTATAATCGAGTAGTGATATTTTTATTTGAGTGGAGTAGGAACCTAGCCATATGGACCCCTTAGAATACAAATTTTGTCATGCAACTTTATAATGTCAAATTCTAGCCAATTTCATGAATTGTGGACAATTTTACCCTTCAACCCACCTACTTTTATCCCATCCTTTTCTTTTCATTTATTATTTTTCTCTCCCCTCTCTTTTCACATTTCTCCTCATCCTTTTTCTTTCTCCCCTCTCTTTTCATCTTTTCATTCCACCCTTCAATTTCTCCTCTCCTCTCATATTTCTCTCTCCATTTCTTTCTCTTTCTCTATCTAAAAATATTCAAAATCTCGCCGGAAACCATCGTCGCCGCTGCTACCCCACAAACCACCATGGAGCTCGTAATATTCTCGACATAACTCAAGGTTCGGGATCTTCCCTACTCTCTCTTTCGATTTTATTTCTCTTTCTCCATTTTTCTCTCTCTAGAAAAATCCTAGATCTAGCTTGAAATAATGTTATTTTCGTATTTATTTTTGATGATTTACAAGTTTTCATATGATTCCTGGTGATTCGTGGTATATTTGGGGTGATTTCCGATCGATTTATATGTATTGGTGTTTTAGATCTAGTTTTTCGCATATTTGCATACGTGTTTACGAATTTACAGTTGTTACGATTTATTGATTTCGTACTGGGTTACCATGTTACAATATTGTCATTTCGTATCACTATACCTTGATTTACTGTTAAGATTTTATCATTTCGTATCAGTATGAAGTTACAAAATTTGAATTTCATAACACATTTGTGCAGATTTGAAATTTTCGTATCGGAGATTTGGTATACATGTTACGAATTCGTAACTGTTACGATTTCGTAACTGTTACGATTGGTGATTGATACGATTTGTGGTTGAACAGATAGGTGAATTCGTACAAATCTTGTTATTATCGCCTATTTTTCTCAGATCTGTTACACATGTTACGAAAAATTCAATTTCGTATTGAATATTCTGATACGATTTTACATTTTCATATTGAAGTAATGGTACGAAAAACAAGAATAAATGATACGAAATGTGTTCATAATAAGGTTATAACTCTGTTACGAATATAGAATTTCGTATTGGATATTTTGTATCCTTGTTACGAAATTCGTATTTGGTATCGTCATTTTTATGCTTATTGGTTCTTTGTGCGATTTAGTAATACTGTTAATTATGTCGTTATGAAATTCGTATTTCGTAACAAATGTTACCAATTTTGTAACAGATGTTACGAATTTCGAAATTCATAACTAATTCCGTTGTGTGAGATCTGGTTACGAAGTTACGAAATTTAAATTTCGTAACACATTTGGGGTAATGATATGAAAAGCAAGAATAAGTAATACGAAATGTGATTTTTATAATAAGGTTATAACTTTGTTACGAATTTAGAATTTCATATTGGATATTTTGTATCCTGTTAAGAATTTTGTAATTCATATGGTCATTTTTAAGCTTATTGGTTTTTTTTTGTGAGATTTAGTAACACTATTAATTATGCTGTTACGAATTTCGTATTTCATAACAAATGTTTATCCATTTCCTAACATATGTTACGAATTTCAAAATTCATAACTAATTCTGTCGTGTGAGATGTTGTTACGAAGTTACGAAATTTAAATTTCGTAACACATTTGTGCGATGTACATATTTTTGTCCTGTTTTTTAACCCGGTTAAGAAGTATAATTTCGTAACACTTATTGTTGATACGAATTTCGTAACATTGTACTCCTTTGCTTTTGTTGTGAATTCTTGTTACGCTGTAACTAATTCTAATCAGTTACGAAATTGTAAAATCGTAACAGGTTGTGTTTTGTAACTGTGTTACGAATTATAATTTTGTAACATAATTTTCTATTTCGTAACATTATTTACATGTTCTGAATTATTGATTTGATTTTATTATTTGTTTATTATAGAACAAATGAACTTTTAGTCGAAAGAATCTGGCATCAGAAGACCACTGGATTATGCTAACTGGTGGGGAGAACACAGTAAAGGATATCCGCTGAAATCAACACTTGGAGCCTTCGTGAAACTCCCCGATATCATCTTAAGATCCGAAAAAGGCTCCATTACATCATGACATGTTTCTCCATTACGAATTATAATTTTTTTTATTTCGTATCAACATGACTTGTTTCTCTATTACGAATTTACAATTTCGTATCACTTTGTCATTATTCTATGTTACGAATTTTATAGTTCATATAAATATGCCTTGTTTCTCTGTTACGAATTTATGATTTCATATCACTTTGTCATAATTCCATGTTACGATTTCATGAATTCGTATAGGTTTGTCATAATTCCAAGTTACGAATTCAATATTTCATATCAGTGCGATGTACATATTTTTAAACTTAAAAATCTACAAAATACAAAACAATACCTAAAAATCGACTTCAAGTCGCGAAATCAGAAAAAGAAAAAGAAAAAAAAAATGAAGAAGAAAAAAAAAAGCAAGAAAAAAAGGTGAAGAAGAAAGAGAGAGAAAAGAGAGAAAAGAGAAAAATGAAGAAATAAAGAGTGGAGAGAATATTTGTCGAGAGATAGAGAGAGAGAGAAAGAGAGAGAGAAAAAACGAGAAAAGAGAAAATGGAAAAGAAATGAAGAAAAAAGAATAGGAAAAAATAAAGAGAAAATAGGGGAAAAGTGAAAAGTAAGGGTAAAATGGTCCAAAAACACTAAAACTGGCTAGAATTTGTCCATATAAAGTTCCTTGACAAATATTGTAGTCCACCTAGTCAAAGTGGCTATTTGGTTGTATTACCTCTTTTTATTTTTAATCATGAAAGATTTTATAATCGAGTAGTGATATTATTATAACTAATTGTATAGATTATAATATATATATATATAAATATATATATATATGAATTTCCATTCCCCAAACTCTAATTACCAACGGTTAGTTCATTAAATATACAAGAATATATTCACCAATTTTAATGATAATTAACAATAAAATAAAAAAATTTCTTTTCTCCAACGGTCATAAACGGCCATATTTCAAAATCAAATCTATAAATACTCATATTATACTCCACACTTATTAATCATCTCCAAAATATCTACCTATTTTTACAAAATGGGTAAATATTTTATGACTTTCCTCACTCTTATTACATTTTCCAATTTCATCATTTGCTACACTGAAGTCGATTGCTTTAGTGAGACATATGTGATCATCATTATGATGGTCACGATACTTCTTTTAGTTTTTAGTTGGTTTGTTGTGTTTAATATTTAGGCATGAATGGTATTTGTATTGAGTAATAATTTCAATTATACTTTTGTTTAGTTGATATCATTAAATGTAATAACTATGTGTTAATTATATTTCAATCTTATGTTTTGTAATAGATAACCATGTCCAATCTTAAGCTCGATTTCGCTCCCTTGAATCTTAATGGAGACAATTATATGTCTTGGACAAATGACGTGAAGACACATCTCAGGTGCAAAGGACTCGAAAATATTCTAACAAATAATGTGCCAGATGTTACGAAAGAAAAGGAGGTAGATGAAAAAGAGCTTTCTATGAATAAAGCAAAAGCATTAAAATGCATGAGGCAACATCTTGATGAGGGATTAAAACTAGAGTACATGAACGTGGATGATCCCAAAATTTTATGGGACAATCTTAAGAAAAGATTTGGGTATCAAAAGCAAGTGTTATTACCCGCACTAGTTGATGAATGGAACAAGTTAAGATTCCAAGATTTTAAAAGTGTGAGCGAGTATAATTCTGCTATGTTCAGAATTGTATCACAACTAGAGTTTTGTGGTAAAATCATAACAGAAGGTGAAAAACTGGAAAAGACGTATGCTACATTCCATACGTCACATCTAATACTGCAACAACAATACAGAATGCGGGGATATACCGAATACTCTGAATTAATTGCAGCTCTCTTACTTGCTGAAAAGAATAATAATCTGTTGATAAAGAATCACCAGTCTCGTCCTATAGGGGTGATAGCGATTCCTGAAGCAAATGCCACAAATACTAATCAAGGACGTGGCTGTCATGGTTGGTTTAGAGGTCGAGGCCGGGGACGCGGTCGCGGCCACTTTCGTGGTCGAGGTCGAGGTCGTGGCTGTGATTATGGAAATTACTTTAGGCCTCCCAAAAATGAAATGATTAATAAAAACCAACAAGACAAAGATAAGTATGTCCAAGAAGGTTCATCCAATAAAAATAAAAATTCTTGTTTCAGATGCGGGAAAAAGGGACATTGGGCTAAGGCATGTAGAACGTCAGGCCATATCTGTAAAATATATAAGGCATCTCTGAAAAATAAAGAAAAGGAAGTCAATTTTCATGAACATGAACCTGAGGACGACTCAACTTACCTAGAAGCTGCATATTTTACTGAGGATGCAAACGTGGACATGGACATGGAATAAAATAAATAAATATATATATATATATATATATATATATATATATATATATATATATGTGTGTGTGTGTGTGTGTGATTTCCATATTTATTGCATTTTTATTGTACTTGTTTGTATTCTCTTATTTGTATTCTCTTGTTTGAAATGTGTATTATCTCATTTGAAGTTTGTATGAAGTATTTAATAAATGTTATTATATTAATCTAACTTACCATCTTCTAGTCTTATATTCTTATTCATTAAGGAGTTTGAGTATGGAAGGTATTGGAGACATTTGCATCCCGGACAGTGGCACAACTCATACAATCCTCAAAAATAAGAAATATTTTACTGAGGTACAATCTACAAAAGCATTAATAAATACAATTTCAGGTCCCGCAAACTTGATTGAAGGAACAGGTAATGCTAAATTCATATTACCAAATGGAACAAAATTTGTCATTAATAATGCTTTATTTTCTCCAAAATCTAAGAGAAACTTGTTGAGCTTTAATGACATATACCGTCAAGGATATGATACTGAAACAATAACTGGAGGTAATATGAAATATATGTACATTACTGCTAATGTTTTGGGAAAGAAACAAATACTGAAAAAACTACCACAATTATCTCGTGGATTACATTATACACATATTCATGAAACTGGATGTAATTTGATAATAAAAGAGGATCCCAAAATATTGACATTATGGCATGAACGCCTAGGTCATCCTGGCTCCACGATGATGAGGAAAATAATTAATAGTACACATGGTCACCCAATGAAAGGTGTAAAACTCATAAATAATAAACTATGTGAAGCTTGTTATCTTGGAAAGTTTATAATAAGGCATTCACCAGGCAGACTTGAAAAGGAATCACCTACATTTCTCGAAAGAATTCAAGGTGACATATGTGGACCTATTGATCCACCATCAGGACCTTTCAGGTATTTTATGATTTTAATTGATGCATCTAGTAGATGGTCACATGTTTGTTTATTGTCAAGTCGTGATATGGCATTTGCAAGATTCCTTTCACAAATAATTAAACTAAAGGCACAATTTCCTGATTATACTATACGGAATGTGAGACTTGACAATGCTGGTGAATTCACATCACAAGTATTTAATGATTATTGTATGTCAATTGGAATTACAGTCGAACATCCTGTTCCGCATGTGCATACACAAAATGGTTTAGCTGAATCATTAATTAAACGCCTTCAATATATTGCTAGACCACTAATAATGAGAACAAAACTACGAGTTACTGTTTGGGGTCATGCAATTTTACATGCTGCTTCACTAATAAGGTTAAGACCAAATGCTAATCATAAATATACTCCATATCAACTTGCACTTGGTCAGGAGCCAGATGTTTCCCATCTAAAAATTTTTGGCTGTGCAGTATATGTACCAATACCTACCCCACAAAGAACAAAAATGGGACCTCAAAGAAGGTTGGGAATATATGTTGGGTATGACTCACCCTCTATTATTAGATATCTTGAACCTCTAACATGTGATGTTTTTCAAGCAAGATTTGCTGATTGTCATTTTGATGAGACGGGATTCCCAACCTTAGAGGGAGGTAATAAACAGCTGGAAAAGGACATAACATGGTATGAACCATCATTATTACATTTGGATCCATATACAAAATTATGGGAAGAAAATGTAAGAAAAATTGTACATTTACAAGGTTTGGCAAATGAATTGCCAGATGGATTTACTGATATAAAAAGTGTGACAAAGTCACATGTGCCAGCTGTTAATACTCCTGCTCGGATTGAAATTCCAAAAGAAAATGAAAATAAAAGTACATCTAAAGCACGCTTAAAGCGTGGAAGACCTGTTGGTTCCAAAGATAAAAATCCCGGAAAAGAAAAATAGCCAATATAAATGAATGTGATAAAGAAGCACAAAATGATGAAAAATATGATCATGTTGAAACACAAGCTGAGGCAAATAAGGAGGTCATTGAAAATGAAACTGAAAATACAAATGATCTTGAGATATCTATTAATTATATTAATACGGGGAATTTATGGAACAGGAGAAATAATCACATTGATGAGATATTTGCATACTCCATTGCGTGTGATATAATAATTGGAGATGACGATCGTGAACCCATATCTATATTCGAATATCAAAATAGACCTGATTGGCCAAAATGGAATGATGCAATAGATGCCGAACTAAATTCTCTTAGAAAACGAAAAGTGTTTGAACCGATTGTTGTCACACCCAGTAATGTGAAACCTGTTGGGTATAAATGGGTTTTTGTAAGGAAACGAAATGAGAAAAATCAGATTGTAACATACAAGGCTCGTCTTGTTGCACAAGGTTTTTCACAAAGACCTGGGATTGATTATGAGGTAACATATTCCCCTGTTATGGATGCCATTACTTTTCGTTACTTAATTAGTTTATCGGTATCTTATAATCTTAATATGCATCTCATGGATGTTGTTACAGCATATTTATATGGATCACTTGATGCTGATATATATATATATATATATATATATATATATATATATATATATGAAAATTCCTGAAGGATTTAAGTTGCCTGAAGCATCGAAACCCAGAGAAATTTATACACTTAAATTGCAGAGATCTTTATATGGGTTGAAACAATCTGGACTCATGTGGTATAACAGATTAAGTGAATATTTGATTAAAGAAGGCTATGTGAATAAACCTATTTGCCCTTGTGCTTTTATAAGAAAAACAACATCCGGATTTGTAATTATTGCTGTCTATGTTGATGATTTGAATATCATTGGAACTAATGCAGAAATTTTGGAAGCAATGAATTACTTAAAGAAAGAATTTGAAATGAAAGATTTGGGAAAAACAAAATTCTGCCTTGGTCTACAAATGGAACATACTAAAAATGGAATATTAGTATACCAATCAAATTATACAGAAAGGGTATTGAAAAGATTCCACATGGACAAATCAACACCTTTGAGTACCTCAATAGTCGGCAGAACACTTAATATTGAAAAGGATCCATTCAGACCAAAGGAAGAAAATGAAGAGGAAGTTGGTCCTGAAATACCTTAGCGCAATTGGAGCCCTAATGTATCTTGCTAATTGTACACGGACGGATATAGCTTTTGCAGTAAATTTACTGGCAAGATTCAGTTCATGTCCTACAAAGAGGCATTGGAACGGAATAAAACATATATTCAGATATCTACGAGGTACGATTGATCTTGGTTTGTTTTATTCTAACAATGCAAAACCAATTTTGCTTGGCTATGCAGATGCAGGTCATCTATCTGATCCACATAATTCTAAGTCACAAACTGGATATGTATTCACATATGGAGGAACTGCAATATCCTGAAGATCTCAAAAACAGACAATCGTGACAACTTCCTCAAACTATGCTGAGATAATAGCTCTTCATAAAGCAAGTAAAGAATGTAGATGGTTAAGATCAGTAGCACAACATATTCAAGAAACATCAGGCTTGCCAATCGATAACGGCCCAACAATAGTATACGAGGACAACTATGCATGTGTTACTCAAATGAAGGAAGGCTACATCAAAAGTGATAAAACCAAACATATCCCCCCCAAAGTTCTTCGCATTCACCCAGGAACTTGAAAGAAATAAAGAGATCGACATCCAATATATTCGATCTTGTGATAATGCGGCAGATCTCTTCACAAAATCACTCCCTACGTGTAACACCCCAAACTAGGCGGATATTACAGTGCCGTGGACCCCCGACTGGGACCCACCAGGCGAATGAAGATGAATGAATTACACAGGTAAATGTAGTACCGAACCACATTACAACATCAATTACTCCGATGAGGAGTTTTATACAACACACCCAGGATAAAAATAGAATACATGTGTATTTTATGTGACGATAAAATACACAACACTGAATGAAATGAACATTCAAACGGAATGTCTGCAGCGGAATAAATAAAGGAAACATAAATGACTGAATAAATGATCGAATGATCGGGGCCCCTACTAGTATCACTGGGACTCTCGCCGTCATCGTGCTCTCCCGTGCCTTAGCCTTGCCATGACTGAAAAACAACATCCCCAACGGGGCCGCCATACGTAACAACAATCCTCAAGGGTTGAAATACACAATCATGATATATCCGAAATTATGAATTATTCTCAAAACATACGCAATCAAACATGCTATATGAATCGACTAATCAAGACGGCTCAAAGGAATGGCGCCACACTACGCCCGGATGGAAATGTGTCCGTGCACAAGCCACCAACGATCAAACACGCGTGGTCTTGTACCTAATCGCCTCACGAGCAATCGACTGTGCACACCCAATGTGAGGCCACCAACCAACACACGACTATAATGTGCCCGACATGAAAATCCTACACATACCAATCCAAGACGCCAAGATGACCCGGAATGCCACAATATGACAAAAGTGACAATGAAAATGAATAATGACTCACCAAGATTGAATGATGGTGAAATGAATGATAGCTCAATGAAATGATCGGAACCGTCGTTCCTTATAACTGAGGTGATTAATTGACGATGACGAGTTTTGATACGATTAATACAATGATGAATGAGTTATGATTATGAATGAACAACGACAAAAGGAATGAATATCCTTTTAACCGAGTAAGAATTAACTTACACAATACCGATGATGAATGTCCGTCCACGAACAACGTCCTAAATGAAATATCGGTCGCTCGAACAACCTTGAATAACACAATTACCAATAATCCGATCATTACGCAAATCAAAAACGATCATAAACGACTCAAACATCGACACAACGATATCCGAGTTCGAATGAATCGAAACCAACTCCAAGATGAGTATTTCAAACCATCAAAACACTTTCAAGGATATCAATAATCCATTAGGAATCCATAACTCATGATTACAACAACATCAATCGGAAAATCCCCAAATAACCGAAGTCAACCCCAAGGTTTCTTGGAATAATTCCGAAAATAACCGTTTAAATCCGTAGGAATATATTTATCCAAGTTAGATAATCCATAACTAACATATTCCAATGATAATCCAAGCTTACACGAACAAATCGGAAGGAAAACCCAAAAATCCAAATTCTAGATCCAAGAGTTTAATACCTTTGATTCGATGTGATGAAGATGATGAAATGATGATCAATCCGAAAGATGAGCTTGAAGATGATGATTGATGATTACACCTCGAAGAATCCTCTCCGAATCGCTCAAATCGCCAAAACTACCGAAGGAATGAAATGAGATGGAAAATGACGAACTCGACTAAACTGGCCCAATTTATACTCGGTCCAGTTAGCGTGCGCTAGCCCTGTGCATAGCGTGCGCTAACGTGTAATTGGGTAGTCCAAGACTTCTATCCGAACACGGTAGCGCGCTACGTACCTATTTGTAGCGTGCGCTACGGCCATACTACTAGCGTGCGCTAATATCCATTGTTAGCGTGCGCTAGCGAAATATTCGACGCCCAGTACTGGAGTCCAGAAAACCGTCTGCCCTCTGATCTAACCTCGATAGCGTGCGCTACAACAACCGATTAGCGTGCGCTATAAAATTGATTGCGTACGCTAAATATAACTCATAGCGTGCGCTATGAATTAATCCGGTGCAGTCCAGTAGCCACTGGACTCAACCTGATCCGTCCCTAGCGCGCGCTACTCCATACATATAGCGTGCGCTACTACAACCCGTTAGCGCGCGCTACTACAACCCGTTAGCGCGCGCTACTCACCACTCGTAGCGTGCGCTACAAATATTCTCACCTGCAGTCCAGTACCTTCTGGACTGCAGCCAAGGTAGCCTTAGCGTGCGCTAAAGCTGAGCGGTAGCGTGCGCTACCTATACCCAATTAGCGTACGCTAAAAGGAGTATGTAGCGTGCGCTACCCTCAAGCACAGCTTGCAACGAAAATGACAATGATGATAAACACGGCACGTAACTCCAATCAGATTAGTGATGAATGACGATTGATACACGATACAATTACTCTGAATGATGAATACCATGACTGAATCTGAGTGATAAATGATCAATAATGAAATTACTGAGTACCACCATCGAATGATAAATACCGAATGATAATTCTTGAGTGATAATTATCGAATGATAATTACTGGGTATTACATACACCCCCTTAAAAGAGTTTCGTCCCGAAACTAAGGGTCAAACAACTCGGGATAACTCTCCGCATACTATCCTCGGTTTCCCAAGTAGCCTCTTCGACTCCGTGTCTAGACCACCGAATTTTAACCAAAGGAATCGCCTTATTCCTCAACCGCTTGATTCGCCGCTCTAAAACTCGTATAGGACGTTCCTCATATGAATGATCGTCGGCGATCTCGATTCGCCGAATCAAGTATGTGACTCGGTCGGCAACATACTTCCGCAATCGAGAGACATGAAACACATTATGAATTCGGCTCAACGCCGGAGGTAAAGCCAATCGATAAGCTAACTCGCCTACTCGATCCAAAATCTCAAACGGTCCAATGAATCTCGGACTCAACTTCCTCTCTTCCCAAAACGGAAGATACCACGACTGGGATACCTTGACCAACACGTGGTCACCAAACTCGAACTCTAATGGTCGATTTACGGTTATTCGCATATGATTTACGCCGACTGAAAGTCATCAACAAACGACTCGATCAAAGCTACCTTCTCACGGCGGCTATAAGCATATCGGGCTCGGTGCCCAATGATTCGATAAGTCGTCCCAACATAACGGAGATCGACAACGATGACCATACAAGGCCTCGTAAGGTGCCATCTTGATCGAAGCATGCCAATCGTTATTATACGTGAACTCGATCAATGGTAGTTGGGCTTCCCAATCGTCTTTCCAATCGAGGACGCATGCCCTCAACATGTCCTCTAATGTCCGAATGGTCCTCTCGATTGCCGCTTGACCGAGGATGAAAAGCGATCGAGATTAAGCCGAGTTCCCATAGCGCGATGAATCGATTTCCAAAAGTGCGACACAAACCGTCCGTCACGATCGGAAACGATACTTTTAGAGTACCGTGCGATCGACTATCTCTTTAATGAACAAGCGGGCAAGTCTCTCGGGACCCCACGTATCCTTGATCTCAAGGAAATGAGCTGATTTGGTTAAGCGGTCCACGATCACCCGGATCGTGTTCATGCCACGACGACTGTCGGCAAACTCGTGATGAAATCCATAGAAATGTCTTCCCATTTCCACTCGGGAATAGGAAGAGGTTTCAAGATACCCACCTGGCCGATGTTCAATCTTAACTTGTTGACAGTTAAGCATCTCGAAACAAATTCTGCGACTTCTCGCTTCATATTACTCCACCGGTAATTTTGTTTCAAGTCCTTGTACATCTTGCTAGACCCCGGATGAACAGAATAAGGGGTAGCATGAGCTTCTCTCAAAATAGAGTTTTTCAACTCGTCGATCACGGCACGCACAACCGATTCATAAACCACAAAAGACCAGCCTCGTGGACCACAAATCCAGGTGTTTACCCCTGAGCCACATCCTCGCGGATGCGCAACAATGATGGGTCCGAACCCAGATACTCTCGGATTTCCTCCACGAGTGACTATGAACTCTCTAACATACAAAGCCGCCCGAACTCCGGCTGCACCTCGATCTCGGGTCTAAGGAATTCCCGTGAAGCTCCTTACGAATCATTAAACGGGCAAGCATCTGCTCCTGAACGGACTTACGACTCAAGGCGTCGGCGACAACATTCGCCTTGCCCGGGTGATAAAGGATCTCGATATCATAATCTTTGATTAATTCCAACCACCGCCTCTGGCGCATATTTAACTCCTTCTGAGTAAATATATACTTTAAGCTCTTATGATCGGTGAATATCTGACAGGTAACGCCATAAAGATAATGACGCCAAATTTTCAAAGCGAACACCACGGCTGCTAGCTCCAGGTCGTGGGTCGGATAATTAATCTCGTAAGGTCTCAATTGCCGTGAAGCATAGGCAATAACCTTCCCGTTCTGCATAAGTACACATCCGAGACCCTGTCCGGACGCATCACTAAAGACCACAAATCCTTCCGTCCCCTGCGGCAAGGAAAGTACAGGTGCTGACATTAACCGGCTCTTGAGTTCCTCAAAACTCCGTTGACACGCGTCGGACCACGTGTATTTCTTATCCTTCCGCAAAAGGTTCGTTAAGGGTTGAGCGATTCGAGAAAATCCCTCTACAAATCGCCGATAATAACCCACTAATCCGAGGAAACTTCGGATTTCCTTAACATTCTTCGGAGGTAGCCAATCTCGAATAGCCTCCGTCTTCTGAGGATCGACGCGAACTCCGTCTGATGAAATTACGTGTCCGAGAAACGTCACTTCGGACATCCAAAACTCACATTTGGAAAACTTCCCATAAAGTTGTTCTCGCCTCAACACGTCGAGAACTAGATGAAGGTGAGACTCGTGTTCCTCCCGGTCACGAGAATAAATCAAAATGTCATCGATGAAGACAACAACAAATCGATCCAAAAAGTCGATGAAGACCCGATTCATTAACTCCATGAATACCGCAGGTGCATTAGTCAATCCGAACGGCATAACCACAAATTCATAATGACCATAGCGCGTGCGAAACGCTGTTCTCGCGATATCCGACTCTCGAATCCGCAACTGATGATATCCAGATCTTAAGTCGATCTTGGAAAATACTGAAGCTCCCTGAAGTTGATCTAAGAGATCGTCAATACGGGGTAAGGGATACTTATTCTTGATCGTCACCCTGTTCAACTCCCGATAATCAATACATAAGCGGAATGAACCATCCTTCTTCTTGACAAACAACACTGGTGCTCCCACGGGACGCACTTTGGTCGGATATAACCTTTCTCGAACAACTCCTCCGGTTGGTTCTTTAATTCCCGCATTTCGGGGCCATCCAGACGGTGCCTTCGATATCGGGACGTGCTGTGCTCCAACTCAATCGTGAATTCCACATCCTCTCGTGGAGGCAAACCAGTAACTCGTCTGGAAAAACATCGGCATATTCCCTCACCACCGAATATCCGTTAACATTACCGATGATTTCTCGGTTGTGGCCATAAAGCACCAATAACCGACACATCCCTGATTGAGTAATCTTACCGCTTTCATCAAATTAATGACTTTGCTGCAATGTAGGATTACCTCCCCGAAACACATATTCAACTCCATCACCGAAATGATAGTGACCAAACGCTTTCGGACACTAATGATGGCATCATGACGATCCATCCAATCAATACCCAAGATGATGTCGTCCCTCGGTAAATCTACTACGATTAGGTCCGCGGCCATACACGACCATGAAACAGATCGGACATTCAATCTCACGGTTACCGATAATGCATCTACCATCGGGTAGGCCAATGACATATGGCTCACAACTAGTAGCACTACCCGCACGTAGTCTACTCAAACATGACTCGGAAATGAATGAATGAGATGCACCAAGATCAAAAAGGGTACACACAGTTGAGATAGAATGTCGAGTGTACCGAGATCATCCGGCCTCGGGATCATCGGTCTTCTTCATCTCATAAATTCGGGGCTTGCTGGCCCCCGAACCGGATGCTCCCGTCGATAGCTCTTGGCTCCGCCTTTAGCTCCTGTCGTCTTGAACGACGCCGAGTGAGTGGCTTTGATTACGCACCCCCGAATGACTGGGGCTTGAGATGACGCCGGAGTGGGTTTAGAGTCCCTACGGCAAAACGGGCCCTATGCCCGGCAATCCCACGATTGTGGCACGTGATGCATCAAGCTTGACACTTGGTGCCGAAATGACCTGTTCCTCACGCTTGAAACAAGTGATGGCCGAATCAAGCCGCGATCGAGATTCCGCGGGTTTAGACGCCGGGAAGGTCGCCGTAAAAGTAGAGCCCGCACGTGGTTTCTTGAAAGTGGCACGACTCGCCGATCGATTACGATTCTTGGACTTCTTGCTAGCGCACGAAGGTTGCCGCTTAGCAATTTCCTTAGCGAAGCTCGTAGGTGAGAGCTTTCTCGATGAACTCGGCCAGTGGTACAGCTTTGATTAAGCAAATCAAGTCTCATACGGGGTTTCACCTCTTGTGAAATACTTGATCTTGTCCGCTTCGAGTGAATGATAGATGAGGCGAACGGAAGAAGTTCTCGAAATTTTTCGGCGATGGCGAGAACGTCATCATCCGCCGAAAGGTCGGGAGTGAGTAATTCCGACAACTTGGCCTCCCGAGTGGGGCCGGATAGTACCTCTCCATCATGAGAGTCTTGAATCGATCCCAAGTACATGTTCCGTCTGTGGGCCTCAACGATAACCACCATGAATGAGCGCTCTACCGAGATAGTAAGCCGCAATCGAAACTTTATGCCCTTCGGGCAATCCACCATAGCAAATAACTTCTCAAAATGCTCAAGCCGGTGAACAATATCCGCCGGCTCGGATGAGCCCTCAAAAGTAGGTGGTCGCCGGCGAGAGATATCACGATGATATTGCTTACACCCTCTCTTGCCTCTCGGGGTGGCGGCGGAGGAGCTCGCGATTTTGATTGACGGAGTTATGCATCGTCTCCATCAATCGAGCCATCTGGGTCATTTGGGCCATCATGCCCCGCATAAATGCGAGTGGGTCGACCCGAACACCCTCTCGACCGAGCCGTGTCCGGTACGACTCCTGACGCTGAATGATCGCATCCGTGTGAGTGAGTGGCGCACGGCCGCCGATGAGTTAGCATTATTCCCGGCATTTGCACGGTATTCGCACGAGTTCTCGGGATTCGCCCGCTCCACGGCCTCGTCCTCCACGTCCTTCCGCCATTCTTTCCATATCAAGTGGAAAGTCATATGATGATTATATATCTCGCATGAGTATCACATTATGATTATATTATGAAATGATGAAAATGAGCATACGCGCTCAAATACAGCGATTACATGAATGATTGATTGACGTGACATGATTATCTGATGAAGTTACTGAAATGATTATCTTGAACAATTTAACAAGGTCGATGATATGATCTTCAAGATCAACAACTGAGTAATGAAATGAATTGAGTGATTAATGAGTTAACATTATCGACTTGATCACAATTGAAATTGATGAATGAGGATTGTTAACTGATGAATTATGAATGAATGATTATTGCTTAAATTATACCATGGCATCAGAAATCTTACAGTTCTTGGTCTGATTGGCTCGGCATTTGCACAGGTCACACGTGACGCGAAAGTCCAATGATACTAGTCCGATGACGATGATTTCAAATGAGACATGACTTGGAGGGTAGTATTCAAAACCACGCTCCGATACCAACTCTGTAACACCCCAAACTAGGCGGATATTACAAGGTCTGTGGACCCCGACCGGGACCCACCAAAGGCGAATGAAGATGAATGAATTACATGGTAAATGTAGTACCGAACCACATTACAACATCAATTACTCCGATGAGGAGTTTTATACAACACACCTGTGATAAAAATAGAATACATGTGTATTTTATGTGACGATAAAATACACAACACTTGAATGAAATGAACATTCAAACTAATGTCTGCAGCGGAATAAATAAAGGAAACATAAATGATCGAATAAATGATCGAATGCATGGGGCCCCTACTAGTATCACTGACTCTCGCCGTCATCGTGCTCTCCCCGTGCCTTAGCCTTGCCATGACTAAACAACATCCCCAACGGCCGGGCCATACGTAACAACAATCCTCAAGGGTTGAAATACACAATCATGATATATCCGAAATTATGAATTATTCTCAAAACATACGCAATCAAACATGCTATATGAATCGACTAATCAAGACGGCTCAAAGGAATGGCGCCACACTACGCCCGGGATGGAAATGTGTCCGTGCACAAGCCACCAACGATCAAACACGCGTGGTCTTGTACCTAATCGGCCTCACGAGCAATCGACTCGTGCACACCCAATGTGAGGCCACCAACCAACACACGACTATAATGTGCCCGACATGAAAATCCTACACATACCAATCGCAGACGCCAAGATGACCCTAATGCCACAATATGACAAAAGTGACAATGAAAATGAATAATGACTCACCAAGATTGAATGATGGTGAAATGAATGATAGCTCAATGAAATGATCGGAACCGCTGCTCCTTATAACCGAGGTGATTAATTGACGATGACGAAGTTTTGATACGATTAATACAATGATGAATGAGTTATGATTATGAATGAACAACGACAAAAGGAATGAATATCCTTTTAACCGAGTAAGAATTAACTTACACAATACCGATGATGAATGTCCGTCCACGAACAACGCCCTAAATGAAATATCGGTCGCTCGAACAACCTTGAATAACACAATTACCAATAATCCGATCATTACGCAAATCAAAACGATCATAAACGACTCAAACATCGACACAACGATATCCGAGTTCGAATGAATCGAAACCAACTCCAAGATGAGTATTTCAAACCATCAAAACACTTTCAAGGATATCAATAATCCATTAGGAATCCATAACTCATGATTACAACAACATCAATCGGAAAATCCCCAAATAACCGAAGTCAACCCCAAGGTTTCTTGGAATAATTCCGAAAATAACCGTTTAAATCCGTAGGAATATATTTATCCAAGTTAGATAATCCATAACTAACATATTCCAATGATAATCCAAGCTTACACGAACAAATCGGAAGGAAAACCCAAAAATCCGAAATTCTAGATCCAAGAGTTTAATACCTTTGATTCGATGTGATGAAGATGATGAAATGATGATCAATCCGAAAGATGAGCTTGAAGATGATGATTGATGATTACACCTCGAAGAATCCTCTCCGAATCGCTCGAAATCGCCCAAAACTACCGAAGGAATGAAATGAGATGGAAAATGACGAACTCTGACTAAACTGGCCCAATTTATACTCGGTCGAGGTTAGCGTGCGCTAGCCCTTGTGCATAGCGTGCGCTAACGTGTAATTTGGGTAGTCCAAGACTTCTATCCGAACACGGTAGCGCGCCACGTACCTATTTGTAGCGTGCGCTACGGCCATACTACTAGCGTGCGCTAATATCCATTGTTAGCGTGCGCTAGCGAAATATTCGACGCCCGATCGAGTCCGTAAAACCGTCGCCTCCGATCTAACCTCGATAGCGTGCGCTAACAACCGATTAGAGTGCGCTATAAAATTGATTGAATACGCTAAATATAACTAATAGCGCGGCGCTATGAATTAATCCGGCGATCCAAAGAGCCACCGGACTCAACTCGATCCGCCCTAGCGCGCTACTCCATACATATAGCGTGCGCTACTACAACCCGTTAGCGCGCTACTCACCACTCGTAGCGTGCGCTACAAATATTCTCACCGCACCGGTACTTTCGGATCGCAGCCAAGGTAGCCTTAGCGTGCGCTAAAGCTGAGCGGTAGCGTGCGCTACCTATACCCAATTAGCGTACGCTAAAAGGAGTATGTAGCGTGCGCTACCCTCAAGCACAGCTTGCAACGAAAATGACAATGATGATAAACACGGCACGTAACTCCAATCAGATTAGTGATGAATGACGATTGATACACGATACAATTACTCTGAATGATGAATACCATGACTGAATCTGAGTGATAAATGATCAATAATGAAATTACTGAGTACCAATTACTGAATGATAAATACTGAATGATAATTACTGAGTGATAATTACTGAATGATAATTACTGGGTATTACACTACGAATGTTTTCAAGAAACACATTCAGAATAGTGGAATGCATCATCTTCGAGATCTTTAAAGAAGAACTATCCATGCTGGGATGAGGGGGAGAACACAACTGTACTCTTTTTCCCTTATTAAGTTTTTATCCCACTGGGTTTTTCTTAATAAGGTTTTTAACGAGGCAGCTTGTGATGCTCCCAAATGAGATATCATGATATAAGATATTTCAAAGGGGGGATGTTATAATATCATCAATAATGATATGTGGGATCAACAATCAATAATTCAATCAATTATTGGATTGAAATATCTAATATAAAGACAATTATGTTGTATAATAAATAATATTAATTTGTTGTGTAGCATGTAAACTTGAGCTATAAATAGAGCTCTTTGGTAGAGCTTTGGAGACACAATTCATCTAATAAAAGCTCAATTTCTTCATCTTCTTTCATCCTCCTTTATACTTATATTGTAGTAATATATGTTACAATATATATAATATATATATTGTGAAGTGATAAAATATCCGATTTTACAACATTATTTGTATTTGTTGTTTTTTTTAAGGAATGCATTAATGAAACTTGGTTGGGAAACTTGGACACAACTACATTAGAGGGGAAAATCGGATATTTTTGGCAATTACTGAGTTAATATTAGGGTTTGGACTTAGGGCATGAATAATCGAAGATCCAAACTGAACTGTTAATTTTGGTTTGCGTCAGTTCGGGTATTGAGAAAGGAATCATTGAAAAATTTCAGGTTCATGTCCTGAAATAAACTTCGAGTTTGGATTCGGTTATTATAATTTCAAAATTTCAATAAGCATAATATCCAAAATTAATATTAGGACTGAGAATTTAGAATCGGGAAATCCCGAGTCCCGGTCCCGTCCTGAGTCCCGACGGGAAACGGGACCCCGAGCCCTGAATTTTACG
The DNA here is from genome assembly GCA_033398695.1 of Orobanche coerulescens. Lineage (NCBI taxonomy): Eukaryota > Viridiplantae > Streptophyta > Magnoliopsida > Lamiales > Orobanchaceae > Orobanche > Orobanche coerulescens. The sequence continues at coordinate 195,666,638 of CM065806.1, read as the reverse complement.
GGATCGGGACCGGGACCGGACCTGAGATTTTGGTAATTTCGGGACTCGGGAGTCCCGAGTCCCGATCGGGACTATCCCGAAGTCCCGATTGAAATTTCTAATTTCAATCAATTTTTTTTTCTGATTTCGGGACATTTCGGGATATTTCAGAAAATTATCCTCGGGATCGGGACCGGGATCGGGACTTTCATTTATCCCATTTCGGGAATCAGGACTCCCGAAGTCCCGAACGGGACCGGGACCGGGGCCACCAAATTAGTGATTTTCGGGACCGGAACAATCCGAACTCGGGACCGGGGCCTCGGGATGTCCCGATTCTCAGCCCTAATTAATATCAATAACCGAACAATGTATTATAATCCATAATACCCGAAATATAAATCCTACTGTATTTTTGTAACTATTTTTATTTACTATATAAACTAAAACACCTTAATTTACTATCACTTCTCTAGAAATTTTAAAAATAACCAAAGTAACCAAAAAAATTCGGTTATTTTCGGTTCTTTCTGAGAAGTTTTAAATGGAAACTTCGTTTCGGGTATTTCGGTTCCTTGAGAGTCTTAGCAACATTTTCAATAAGCTATAAATTATCGATCAACAATTAATTTATCACTCAAGACTGCCAAACACAATTTATATCATTGCCATTTCGCATAATATCGATCGTATGAGGAAATACAACCATATAGCCACTTTGACTAGGCGGAATATAATATTTGTCAAGGAACTTAATATTGTCAAATTTTAGCCAAGATAAGGTATTTTGGACGAAAATGCTCTTACTTTTAAAATCCACTCATTTTTCTCTTTTCTCTCTCATTCTCTTCTTTTTTTCTTGCTTTGAGGTGACTTGTTCTCTTCTTTTTCTTTCTTTTTCTTATTTTTACTAATCTTTTTCTCTCTCTTTCTTCTTCACCTTTTTTTCTTGCTTCTTTTTTCTTCTTTATTTTTCTTCTTTTCCTTTTTATGATTTCGCGACTTGAAGTCGATTTTGAGGTATTATTTTGTATTTTGTAGATTTTTTAAGTTTAAAAATATGTACATCGCATTGATACGAAATCATAAATTGGTAATAGAGAAACAAGACACGTTTGATACGAAATATTGAATTCGTAACATGGAATCATGACAAACTGATACGAATTCATAAAATCGTAACATGGAGTTATGATAAAGTGATATGAAATCATAAATTCGTAACAGAGAAACAAGGCATATTTATACGAACTGTAAAATTCGTAACTAGAATAATGACAAACTGATACGAAATCGTAAATTCGTAAAAGAGAAACAAGTTATGTTGATACTGTAACACCCCCGATATATTCGGGAATATTACAGCGCCGTAAATCCTTTACGTAAGGATTTACAAGGCTGAAGAATTGAACAAGTATAAAAAGGTACTAATAATTGGAAATAACGGAATTACAAGACATCGATTCGACCCAACACAGGAATAGTACAATTGTTCAACAGAACTTAATAATACATCACCAAATTCAAAATATCACAATCGACTTCGTACTCGAGTACTTATTGAAATAACGAATAAACAACAGATAAATAAACCCGGTCGGGACATCACTCTGCACCCTCGTCGTCATACTGCTCCAAAGGGTTGTTTCCAGCTCTCCCGGATCCCGAACACAAACAAAATGTTCACCCCCGAAGGGGTTAGCACAACGATGCTAGTACAAGTACCACAAAGATATTATTCATATCTCACGGTGAATAATAATGATAACGCAAACGAAAATACCAACGAGTCTTCCTACGAGAAACTCAAACATAACATACACAATCGATAATCACAACATGATATCAATACATACACATGGTAATTCCATCGATCCAAATGCTCATCGCCTAGAACCCACGATGATCCCGCCACCAACCCGTGGTGGAAAAACCCGTCCGATGATCCAAACAGACGCTAGCATAGATCCCCCGATGATCCCGCTTGACCAACACGAGGTGGACATACAATAACGACATACATGCACGACAATATGTATAACAACAATACATAAAACAATTAAGGTACTTGCCTCGATTTGAAGACAATAACAATACTTCCACGAAAATGAACACTCGAAGGTCGTCCTCCTCAATCAATCACGTAACGAGACCAAACCTTAACAAAAGAAATGATATAGGATTTATCTCACGTCGTATGAATGTTAAACAATTCGATTAACGGTCAAAAGTTCATAAACTGCAATCTGCCCGAATAGCTTAGCGCACGCTAAGTACTCTGTGTAGCGTGCGTTACGTCTGTCCAATAGTGCACGCAAACAACAGAGCCTAGCGCACGTTAACGATGCATGGTCGCACCTCACCGACCGGCCGGTTGACTCGTCGATGGTCTAGCGTGCGTTACGTACCAAACGTAGCGCACGCTAACAATCGCCGATAGCGCACGTTACACCGCATATCATAGCGTGCGCTATTCGCATGGCGCTATCACGAGCAAGAACTGTCCTTGCCATGTTTGAAACAACGAAATCTTGCGTGATAATTCATGTTACTTCCATGAATACTATGTCTACACCCTCATGAATGATTATACGGATAAAGACAACTTCGGATTCAAGGATATGCATGCCAATATAAAACCACATTCTTTTCCGACTTCAAATCTTCATACGATAATACAAAAACTAAATGGTTGATATCAACACCTCTATATCAGTCCATACTATCCTACTGAAGTTGATAGACGTCCTATATATACTAGATAAATCCTTCCATGATCAAAACTTTAGATTTATCTAACAATAAGGATGTTAACGTCTAGTCCAAGATTACTATGAAATCATCTATTAGATTCGGTTAACCATTGATAGAAGCTTCTCTTCACATATTCAGTGTACTAAGATTCGAATCATGATGATTATAATCAAGGTATTCCAGGCTTATACAACTCACTATTCCAAACATGATATACTTGGATAATTCATCTATGAAAATCCGTATCTTGTTAACATGATCATCCAAATCGTTAGAATCCAACTCTAAGTCTGGAGATAGATTGAACATACCTTAAAATGACGAAATCACTGAACCGTAAGGTAGAATCCAACTCCGGTTGGTTGTATGCCCTTCCAAGGTGCTATTCCACTTCCATGAACATTCCACGTGGTAACCAATGTATAAATATCAACAATATGTGTTCTAAGTGTATAAGAGTATTTCTACAACTCTCTGAACTCTCAAGATTGAGGAAAGTGCGAAAGAAATGCAAGCCAACACGGTTGATGTCCCATTTATAATTTCTGCATTATTGATAAGTTAGCGCACGCTACTAAGCATCCCTTAGCGTGCGCTAATAATGGTTGACTTCAGATTTTGTCCGGGTGCGGCCGGGAATCTTATCCGACCCATGTCCACCGGCGCACGAGCCACCGCCTCAATAATTGAGTCCTTAGCGCACGTTACTTATACCTGCATAGCGTGCGCTAATAATGGCCCGATAGCGCGCGTTAAGATACATTCTTAGCGTGCGCTATCACAAGGTTGTTTGAGCAATTATACATGTTTCTATACTTATGCATAATGACATTAATGCACTAAATATCACACTCCAATAATCAAAATCACCAATCCGAAATAATACATGGTTTTGAATACAGATGAAATACACTGTAATAAATCCGGATATTACATACTCTCCTACTAAAAAGGAGTTTCGTCCCGAAACTCAAGACGAGAATAACTCGGGATATCTAGACTTCATATCAGCTTCTGTTTCCCAAGTGGCTTCTTCCGTTCCATGACGTGACCACTGAACTTTGACCAAAACGATTGACTTGTTCCTCAGTTGCTTAACTCGACTCTCGAGTATCTTGACTGGTCTTTCTTCAAACGTCCCATCCTCGCTCGACTTCGATCTCGCCAAATCGATGATATGACTGGGATCCGTATATATCTCCGCAATCGGGATACGTGGAACACGTTATGAACATGACACAATGACGGCGTAATGCTAATCAGAGGCCAACTCCCAACTCTCTCGAGGATCTCAAATGGTCCGATATATCTCGGACTCGGCTTACCTTTCCTACCGAAACGAAAGATTCCCGGGTAGGAGAAACCTTCAAAAGTACGTGATCTCCGATCAACTCCAATGGGCGGCCAGACGTCCGCATAGATTTCTCGCGACTCAGGCCAACACCTTTCACGAATCAAGGCTATCTTCTCTCGAGTCTGCTCGATCAACTCTGGTTCTGTTCCGATCAAGTCCGATGAATCGTCCCAACATAAGGGCGATCTGCATCTCCTTCCGTATAATGCCTCAAACGGTGCCATCTTAATGGAAGCATGCCAACTATTGTTGTAAGTAAATTCAATCAATGGTAGATGAACTTCCCAATCGTTTGACCAATCTAAGGCACAGGCCCTTAGCATATCTTCCACCGTTTGTATAGTTCTCTCAGATTGTCCATCAGACTGCGGGTGATAAGCTGTACTGAAGTTCAATTCGGTCCCCAAGGCCTTATGAACTGCCTTCCAAAAGTGAGACACAAAACGGCCATCTCGATCAGAAACAATGGTCTTCGGCGTACCATGCAATCGAACTATCTCTGAAATAAAGACTCGTCCAACCTCTCTCGGTCCCCACGTATCCTTAATGCCTAGAAAATGAGCCGATTTGGTTAAATGATCAACTTTCACCCAAATCATGTTCATTCCTGTCCCGGTTTTCGGCATATTAGTGATAAAGTCCATTGATATGTCCTCCCACTTCCATTCGTGGATCGGGAGCGGCTTCAACATTCCAAAGAGCCGTTGATGCTCGATCTTAACTCCGACAAGTCAAGCATTTCAAACATAGTCTGCAACGCCTTTCTTCATGTTGCCCCACCGTAAATTCTCGCTTCAAGTCCTTATACATTTTACCGGTGCCCGGTGGATAGAATAGGCGAACTATGAGCTTCCTTCATAATCGCCTGCTTGAACATCAACATCGGGAACGCAGAGTCGGTCCCAAATCTCAAAACTCCATCGTCATGAATTATGAATCCGGGGCCTTTCCTTTGATCACTTCGTCATGCAACCGAATCATCGAGGATCATCTCGCCTGCCTAGATTTGATTTCTTCGGTTAATGACGGTTATCTCCATCACGCACGCTTGTCCCCTGGACTCTCTCAGAACCACACTTCAATCCCTTCACGAATCATCTCGCCAAGGCTAAGTTGGGAGGTCGTGTCTCCAGATCCGAATAGAGACAGCTTGCGGCTAAGTGCATCGGCCACTACATTCGCTTGCCTCGGATGATATAAAATCTCCAAGTCATAGTCCTTAATCGCCATAACCATCTTCTTTGCCGCATATTCAACTCTTTCTCGATCGAATATGTACTTGAGACTCTTATGATCCGTAAAGATCCGATGAGTCCTGCATGATAATGCCTCCAAATCTTCAAGGCAAAACCACCGCCGCTAGTTCCAAATCATGTGTCGGGTAATTCACTTCATAAGGTTTCGCTTGTCGCGATGCATAAGCGATCACCTTATCATTCTCGCATCAACACGCACCCAAGTCCTTGGTTCAAGCATCACAGTAAACTATGAATCCCTCGGTTCCTCGTGGAAGTGATAGAATCGGTGCCGCCAATCTCTTCTTCAATTCATCAAAGCTAATCGACACAATTCATTCCACTCAAACTTTTGAGTTTTCTCAAGGAGTCGAGTAAGTGGGCGGGAGATTTTAGAAAACCCTTCCACGAATCGACGATAGTATCCGAGTCCTAAGAAGCTTCTGACCTCTTTCACGTTCTTTCGAGGCTTCCAATCCAATATTGCCTCGATCTTCCGAGGATCCACTCGGACTCCTCTAGCCGACACCACATGGCCGAGGAACATTACTTCTTTTAGCCAAAATTCACACTTAGATAGTTTGGCGTACAATTGCTCGCTTCTCAAAAGCTCCAATACAATCCGCAAATGCCGCGCATGTTCTTCCGACTCTTAGAATACACCGTAATGTCATCAATAAACACGACCACAAATTTATCCAAAATTCAATGAACACACGGTTCATCAATTGCATAAATACCGCAGTGCGTTAGTGAGACCAAACGGCATCACTACAAACTCATAATGTCCGTAGCGAGTTCTGAACGCCGATTTCGAACATCGACTCCTTAATCCTCGGTTGATGGTATCCCGATCTCGGATCGATCTTAGAAAATACCGTTGCTCCTTGCAATTGGTCAAACAAATCATCAATCCGTGGCAACGGATACTTGTTCTTAATCGTCATCTTGTTCAAATCTCGATAGTCAATACACAATCGGAGCGATCCATCCTTCTTTCGACAAAAGAATCGGCGCTCCTGTGGTGAAACGCTTGGTCAATATAGCCCTTGCCCAAGAATCCTCCACTGCTTCTTCATTCGTACATCTCAAGAGGTGCCATACGATACGGCGCCTTAGAAATTGGTGTTGCTCCGTGTTCCACCAATAGTAAATTCTACATCCCTTCGTGGAGGTAGCCTGTAATTCATCAGAAATACATCCGGAAATTCGCTCACAACAGAATAGATGAAAGTTCCACCATTTCGTCTTCTTTCTTCATTGCGTAGCACCAAGCATCTGATGACCTTGTTTTAACAATTTGACAGCCTTTCATTGCCTTGATCAACTTTCCCGAGCTTCCTGGTTTCCATCCTCAAACAGAATCTCTAACCATCGTCCGATCGCGAGATATTCCTCCTTCGGTAGTTCACAATTGCTCCATATCGATTAAGCCAATCGTCCGAGTATCAGTCATCTCCTCGCATTTCTATCATGATCGATTTGAGAGCCACTCTCGCCTCCAAATGATACAGGAAATTTCTAGTTTCTAAATTTCCGACAATTCTCTCTCCACTCGGAAACCAACAACATAAGGTTCACAAGCATGAAAACCGGAAATATTCAAACGATTTACACAAGACAAAGATATGAAAGAATGTGTAGCTCTGTATCGAATAAAACGCTAATCGGCCGGGAAAGGATCTCGACAAGACTGATGCGACAAGAAGATCCCGATCGTCTGTCCTCCTCATCTCGCATGCACGTGGGGAGCAGATCCGCACTCGATGTCCCCTCGGTCCCATTGTCCTCCGCTCGCCCGCGGCCAAAATTCCCGAGGCATCCGAACACTTTGCCGCCTCGTGGAATACCGCCTCCTTCTCGATCGGTTGTGGTGTACGGGCTCTAAAAGACTTTGCGCCTCTTCACAAAACACCGCCCGATGTCCTCTCGTCCACAATCAAAACAAATCACGGCAGAAGGGGGCAATTCCGCGATAGTTAAAGCGATTAAAGCATTTCCTGGTAACATCGAAAAGTTGATGTCGCCCAAGTTCTTTACGCTCCTAGTCAAAAGTGAGGTTTCTTAAAAGAGTGAAAGGATGACTGGGCCTTACAGCCCCACTGCTTCTTGTGCTCGTAAAAGTACCAGAGACTTTCGCTTTCGATTCTCAAAATTTCTCCATGGCCGCTTCCTTGATCTCATATGCCAACGCCTTATCCTCGTATTGGCATGAGTGTGGTACATTCGAATCCGGACATGTACCTGGATTTCTCGGTTTCATTCTCATATCGAAATGGATCATCATTTCTCGCATCTCTGCTCACCGGATGTCGAACAAATGCCACCGTTGGTTAAACGCCTTGATCGCCCGGGATACCGGCACATCAAGGTTGAGCGAGAAAACTCCCGAACTTTGGCTTCCTCACAGACGAGGGCAATCCGAGCTTCCATCATCATTCTAAACTCGTCCAATCGGCGTCATGGTCTACAAAGCCGATGGCTTCCCACCATTCTGACGCTTCCTATCGTAAAATATTGAGCGATAGAGGCTTTCCTATTGCCCGCGCTTGATTCCGCAAAGATTTTCTCCACTCCTTTAACCAATGATCCTGTGGGAGTCTCGTAAATACCGCCGAATTTGGGTGGTTGCATCTTTGCCACTTCTTGCCCACCGGCCACCTCGATTTCCCATATCCGGGATCCCTTGCCTCTCTCTCCTTGCCGTAGTCCCACCGCCACTTGCATTCGGCCCACGACCGGCGAACCGAGTCATCCGGTTCACCACTTGACGAAGGATCTCTGCACAAGCAGATCCGGTTCATTATTAATAGATTGTCATGCTCACGTGAGCTATGATCGCTCGGTTAGAAGGCGACGCCTCCCTTTCGGCATTTCTTCGTCCGGCCCACGACCGCGACCACGCCCACGTCCGCCTCTCAACATACCGTAAGCATAAATACTCAATATACGTAAAACAACATCGTTCTAATATCCGAGTATAAAGAAATACAATATGCAAGGAACGAGATAGAGTTTAGGAACTTACAACCACTGCTCGCATGAAGACGTAGGCGGGCAAAGTGATGTCATTCACTACTGCTACCCCAAAAGACATAAATGACCCCTATTTTAACCCAACGGCCAAGATATCCATAATCTTAGCTCCGATACCATATTCGTAACACCCCGATATATTCGGAATATTATAGCCGTAAATCCTTTACGTAAGGATTTACAAGGTCAAGAATTGAACAAGTATAAAAAGGTACTAATAATTGGAAATAACGGAATTACAAAGACATCGCCCGACCCAACACAGAATAGTACAATTGTTCAATGTAACTTAATAATACATCACCAAATTCAAAATATCACAATCGACTTCGTACTCGAGTACTTATTGAAATAACGAATAAACAATGATAAATAAACCCTACGGACATCACTCGCACCCTCGTCATACTGCTCCAAAGGGTTGTTTCACCTCTCCGGATCCCGAACACAAACAAAATGTTCACCCCGAAGGGGTTAGCACAACGATGCTAGATAAGTACCACAAAGATATTATTCATATCTCACGGTGAATAATAATGATAACGCAAACGACAAAATACCAACGAGTCTTCTCCTACGAAACTCAAACATAACATACACAATCGATAATCACAACATGATATCAATACATACACATGGTAATTCCATCGATCCAAATGCTTCATCGCCTAGAACCCACGATGATCCCGTCAGACCAACCCGTGGTGGAAAAACCCGTCCGATGATCCAGCGCACGCTAGCATAGATCCCCCGATGATCCCGTCGGACCAACACGAGGTGGACATACAATAACGACATACATACACGACAATATGTATAACCACAATACATAAAACAATTAAGGTACTTGCCTCGATTTGAAGACAATAACAATACTTCCACGAAAATGAACACTCGAAGGTCGTCCTCCTCAATCAATCACGTAACGAGACCAAACCTTAACAAAAGAAATGATATAGGATTTATCTCACGTCGTATGAATGTTAAACAATTCGATTAACGGTCAAAAGTTCATAAACTGCAATCTGCCCGAATAGCTTAGCGCACGCTAAGTACTCGTAGCGTGGCGTTACGTCGTCCAATAGCGCACGCAAACAACAGAGCCTAGCGCACGTTAACGATGCATGGTCGCACTCACCGACCAGCCAATGACTCGCTCCGATGGTCTAGCGACGTTACGCACCAAACGTAGCGCACGCTAACAATCGCCGATAGCGCACGTTACATCGCATATCATAGCGTGCGCTATTCGCATGGCGCCATCACGAGCAGTAAACTGTCCTTGCCATGTTTGAAACAACGAAATCTTGCGTGATAATTCATGTTACTTCCATGAATACTATGTCTACACCCTCATGAATGATTATACGGATAAAGACAACTTCGGATTCAAGGATATGCATGCCAATATAAAACCACATTCTTTTCCGACTTCAAATCTTCATACGATAATACGAAAACTAAATGGTTGATATCAACACCTCTATATCAGTCCATACTATCCTATCAAGTTGATAGACGCCCTATATATACTAGATAAATCCTTCCATGATCAAAACTTTAGATTTATCTAACAATAAGGATGTTAACGCCTAGTCCAAGATTACTATGAAATCATCTATTAGATTCGGTTAACCATTGATAGAAGCTTCTCTTCACATATTCGATTTACTAAGATTCGAATCATGATGATTATAATCAAGGTATTCCAGTGCTTATACAACTCACTATTCCAAACATGATATACTTGGATAATTCATCTATGAAAATCCGTATCTTGTTAACATGATCATCCAAATCGTTAGAATCCAACTCTAAGTCCTGGAGATAGATGAACATACCTTAAAATGACGAAATCACCGAACCGTAAGGTAGAATCCAACTCCGGTTGGTTGTATGCCCTTCCAAGGTGCTATTCCACTTCCATGAACATTCCACGTGGTAACCAATGTATAAATATCAACAATATGTGTTCTAAGTGTATAAGAGTATTTCTACAACTCTCGAACTCTCAAGATTGAGGAAAGTGCGAAAGAAATGCAAGCCAACACGGTTGATGTCCCATTTATAATTTCGCATTATTGATAAGTTAGCGCACGCTACTAAGCATCCCTTAGCGTGCGCTAATAATGGTTGACTTCGATTTTGTCCGGGTGCGCTGGGAATCTTATCCGACCCATGTCCCGGGCGCACGAGCCACCGCCTACCAATAATTGAGTCCTTAGCGCACGTTACTTATACCTGCATAGCGTGCGCTAATAATGGCCCGATAGCGCGCGTTAAGATACATTCTTAGCGTGCGCTATCACAAGGTTGTTTGAGCAATTATACATGTTTCTATACTTATGCATAATGACATTAATGCACTAAATATCACACTCCAATAATCAAAATCACCAATCCGAAATAATACATGGTTTTGAATACAGATGAAATACACTGTAATGAATCCGGATATTACAGATACGAAATAAAAAAATTGTAATTCGTAATAGAGAAACAAGTCATGATGTAATGGAGCGCTTTTTCGGATCTTGAGACGATGTCGGGGTGTTTCATGAAGGCTCCAAGTGTTGATTTCAGCGGATATCCTTTACTGTGTTCTCTCCACCAGTTAGCATAATCTGGTGGTCTTTTGATGCCAGATTCTTTCGATTAAAAATCCATTTTTTCTACAATAAACAAACAATAAAATCAATTCAATAATTCGAAACATGTAAAAAATGTTACGAAATAGCAAATTATGTTACGAAATTATAATTCGTGACACGGTTACAAAACACAACCTGTTACGATTTTATAATTTCGTAACTGATTAGAATTAATTACGGCGTAACAAGAATTCACAACAAAAGCGTAGGAGTACAATGTTACGAAATTCGAAATTCGTATCAACAATAAGTGTTACGAAATTATACTTCTTAATCGGGTTAAAAAACAGGACAAAAATATGTACATCGCACAAACGTGTTACGAAATTTAAATTTCGTAACTTCGTAACAACATCTCACACAGCAGAATTAGTTATGAATTTCGAAATTCGTAACATATGTTATGAAATTGATAAACATTTGTTACGAAATACGAAATTCGTAACAACATATTTAATAGTGTTACTAAATCTCACAAAAAAATCCAATAAGCATAAAAATGACCATACGAATTACGAAATTCTTAACAGGATACAAAATATCCAATACAAAATTCTAAATTCGTAACAAAGTTATAATCTTATTATGAAAATCACATTTCGTATCACTTATTCTTGCTTTTCGTATCATTACCCCAAATGTGTTACGAAATTCAAATTTCGTAACTTCGTAACCAGATCTCACACAACAGAATTAGTTACGAATTTTGAAATTCGTAACATCTATTACGAAATTGGTAACCTTTGTTACGAAATACGAATTTCATAACAACATAATTAACAGTGTTACTAAATCGCACAAAAAAACCCAGTAAGCATAAAAATGACGATACGAAATACGAATTTCGTAATAGGGATACAAAATATCCAATATGAAATTCTAGGGGTGGGCATGGGACGGGATGGGACGGGCCTGGGGTCATCCCACGTCCCATCCCGTGTAATAACCAGCGGGACGGGACGGGACGGGATTTGTGATTTCAGAATTTCATCCCGCGGTGGCCTTATCCCAGTTGGGACGGGACGGAATGGGACGGGACAGGTTTAGTCCCGCATAAAAAAGTTCAAAATATATATTAGAAAAAATTAAGAAAATCTATAATTTTATACATCTAATTCGGGAAAAATATCCAACAAACTAATTTAATAGCCTAAACTAAACTTTTAAAATATCAATTATTAACATTGAATACAACATATCCATTTTTTTTTAAAAACATCAGTTACTAATGTTATATCGGTTGATTAGGTTTGTGTACAATTATAATATACAGATAGTAAAAAATAAAAATAGTTTATTAGTAAAAATTAATTAAAAAAGAGTTACAAATAATAAAAATATATGGTTCTTAAAAGGGTTAAAAAATTAGCGGGACGAGACGGGCCTTACGGGCCTCAGATTTTTTGTCCCGTGTCCCTTCCCGTAGTTACTCTAATGGGACGGGACGGGCCTAGTGTTTTTAATTTTGGATTCCGTCCCATCCAGGGTAATTTTGGGACGGGACCGGGACGGGATCGGAATTTTGATTTTTTGTGCCCACCCCTATGAAATTCTAAATTTGTAATCGAGTGATAACCTTATTATGAAAATTACATTTCGTATCATTTATTCTTGCTTTTCGTAACAGAATATTCAATACGAAATTGAATTTTTCATAACATATGTAACAGATCTGAGAAAAAACAGGTGATAATAACAAGATTCGTATGAATTCACCCATCAGTTCAACCAAAAATCATATCAATTCACCAATCGTAACAGTTACGAATTCGTAACATGTATACCAAATCTCCAATACGAAAATTTTAAATCGGCACAAACGTGTTATGAAATTCGAATTTCATAGCTTCATACTGATACGGAATGATAAATTCTTAACAGAAATAAAGGCATAGTGATACGAAATGACAATATTGTAACATGGTAACCCAGTACGAAATGAATAAATCGTAACAATTGTAAATTCGTAACCACGTATGCAAACGTGCGAAAAACTAGATCTAAAACACTAATACATATAAATCGGTCGGAAATCACCCCAAATATACCACGAATCACCAGAAATTATATGAAAACTTGTAAATCATCAAAAATAAATACAAACATAACATTATTTCAAGCAAGATCTAGGATTTTTCTAGAGAGAGAAAGGTGGAGAAAGAGAAATAAAATCGAAAGAGAGAGTAGAGAAGATCCCAAATCTTGAGTTCTGTCGAGAATATTACGACCTCCATGGTGGTTTAGGGGGCAGCAGCAGCGGTGATGGTTTTCGGCGAGATTTTAAATATTTTTAGATAGAGAAAGAGAAAGAAACGGAGAGAGAAAGATGAGAGGAAAGGAAAAAGTGAAGGGTAAAATAATGAATGAAAAGATGAAAAGAGAGGAGAGAGAAAACAAGAATGAGATAGAAAACGGAGAGGAGTAAGATGAAAAGAGAGGAGAGAGAAAAATAATGAATGAAAAGAAAATGATGAGATAAAAGTAGGTGGAAGAATAAAATCGTCCACAAGTTGTAAAATTGGCTAGAATTTGACAATATTAAGTTGCATGACATAATTTGTAGTCTAAGGGGTTCATATGGCTACATTCATACTCCTCTCTATTTGTTATTTGTTTATCTAGTTTTAGCAATCAACATCTTCTTTTTACCTTTGCATAAGATATAAGGACAAATTAATGAAATTATCCCCAAGCATAAGTCTAATTGCAAGGAAATTTAGTTATATTCAAAAATTACAAATATATTAAGGTGTTATCAGTGTCGGCCCTCGAGCGGAATTCTCACCGCGACAATCTTTTTGATGCCCTTTTTGTTGGGGTTGGCGAACCCATCCCACATCGAAAGAGAGAAGAGAGGAAGTCTTCTATCTAATAAAGTCCACCACTCCATTAGTATGAGGCGTTTTGGGAAGGAGCCCAGAAACAAATCCGTGCTTGGCCCAAAGCGGACAAGATCATACTAATGTGCAAGATGTAACACCCCCAGATCCAACCGGGAATATTACACGTCGTGGGCCCCGCGCCGGAACCCACCAGGCTAAAAACTAATTACAAAAACGCCCAAAAAGGCCAATGACGGTAGTATTTTACAAAACTCACAAAATCATTTGAAAACACCAACTACCGTCAAAACGATCAAGGCCAAAATCTCGGTTAAGGGAATCGGTTTTCGAAATATAACTCAATTGGCAAAAGGCCAAAAACCATTTGAAAGAACTCACGCAGCGGAAAGAAATACAGTACAAGATACATATGCATCAATAATGATATACACAGACAAAATACACGATTCTCCAACAATATGCCATAGCCATTATCATCCGGAATCCTCGCCTCACGACCGCTACCATCAAAGTCCTCAATACCTGAAAAACAAGTCCCACAACGGGATCAGCAATAATGCCCGACAAATAACCGCAAGTACATAAACATAAATATTCACATGCCATGCATCATGAGAATAATAACCTCAACGATAACCTTACCACTTCCGGTAATCCTACCATAAAAATCCCAGTATCACAACAATACCGTATAATACCTCAATACCGAATACTTTCTCGTACATAATCCTCTATGTACGATTACCATAAAACATACCTCTATCCGGACTTCCTTCCGAAATGCATACACAGACCAAGAATATCCAAAATGACATCAACAATATCCGAATACTACAATCTTCCCAAGATTGTCCAAGTATCTCAACAATCATCAACTGTGCATTCTAATCCTTTTAGAACATCACTGAACATTTGTCAATATGCAGTACAACATAAAATACTTATGAAATGTAAATGGAATTACTCATCAAAACATTACAACCGAACAAGTAAACACTTGCCTGGATACCAACATGACAAAACCAACACCGAACTCATCGCCCTCGTCTACGAGCTCTTCAGCCCCGACTGGACGGAATCTACGGCTTTTCATCGTGGCAAAACGATTATACCTATTGGTTAATCAACCTAGAACAATAATCATATCAATAATCGAACCAACTTGGTAACAATGATCATAACATATTCAATCCGCAATTCAACCTCATATCAAGATTCATCTCATATAAATCAACCACTATCATCACTATGATTTAGAATACCATCTTAAATCGGTTAAACGAATTATCAAATCATCATAGTCATCATATGGCCTCAAGAACATCAAGAACTTTATGATTCCATAATCATAATCAACATATTCAAAGCATATCATCATCTTCCTTCAACATAAACCTCATATATCCTCAAGAATCACAATAACAACATCATAATCATCTTCATACGAATCATTCATCAACTATAACATCAAAGATCCGAAATGAAAAGGAGAAATATCCAACATACCTCATAGAATGTGGATAACACAAGAAATCACTTCAAGAATCAACAATAGTTCCATAACCAAGCTCTAATTCCATGATTCCAATCTCACAATCATGTTAGAAGTGTTTAGAACACTCTTAGAAGTGAAGAGGGACGAGTTGGGATGGGAGAAATGAGTTTCCTTTGGTGAACAAATGAAAGACCAGCTCTTATTATATAAATCAAGATCTCGTACGCATTTAAGTGTCCTTACTTAACGTACGTAACAACTTTAACGTACGTAATACGAAATCCATAGCGTACGTAACAAACTCACTGTCTCATTCTGTGAAGTCCATTACGTACGTAACCCATACCATATAACGTACGTAATATACCAGTTGACTTACTACAGTACAATGGTCGTGTTACGTACGTAACACGTCCTCTATAACGTACGTAACACGTACGTTGACTCACCTGTCAACATCCTCCGCCGAAAGTTGCCGACACAGGGTCCCACCTGCCGACCATGACTCGATCGTCTGATTCCCATGTTACGTATGTAATGTCTCGGCCATAACGTACGTAACTCTACAAATTTAACGTACGTAAGCTTCAACACATAACGTACATAATGGCTTCCATACTTAGCCATTTACAGCAATTCCTGTCCAACGTCTCGACATAACAAATACGAACATACGGCAGAATGAATACATATACTCAATTCAATAACATTATCAAACGTTCCCAACGTCCTCGAGCATAATTAACCATCCACGATATCCAATATATAAACGAAAAATATATCCGAAAAATCGGGGTATTACACAAGAGTGGTGGTGGTGGCAGTCCTAACACTTTTTGTAGTGAAAAACAACAGAAGGTATGACCGACGGTCTAAGCTGATAAGCTAACTGTTAGCTGATAACCAACCTAGCGTACCAAATATGATGTTTTTCAATAAACTCAATTAATAGGCGAGCTTATTTCCGCCAAACTTACACAATTATGGATGTCATATTCAAGAATATAATTTTGCTTCATTAAGCCATTGTTGGACAAAGAAAAGAATTGTTTGTTCTTACAAAGAATATACAATAGTAGTATCATGTTTATTTACAAGGCAAGCAAAAGATGACCATATGAAAGGCATCCTCTTATAATGGTTTCTCAACCTTGCACAGAATAATAAGATTCCTTAATTTGTTGACAAAAACCAACTCCAACAATGTTAAGAACAATAATAATAAGCTTTTCTCTCTCTCTCACACACACACACACAGATATATATATATATATATATATATATATTATTCCAACTTTTACAAGTTATCAGCTACAAATCTGGGGTCTCATCAAAGTTCCATGTCAGGAGAGGCAAGCATTGTTCTTACCATACTATATGTCTTTTAGAATTTTTTGAATTACAAAAAGTACCTTAAACTTTGTGTCGAAAACTTTGTTACGATTAATGGTATGTGTAAAAAAATTCGGTACGGTACGGTGGTATACTAATACACCCCTAGTTTTGTCCGAGTTTATGAGACTTGTTAAATTTTGGATATGAGCATGTATAGTTTTACTTTAATATGATTAATTATTTGTTTCAAGTGTACTTAATAATATATATTTTCATTAATTTTGTAACATACATTATATGATAGATATGTCGTATCCGTATCTTTAGAGTTTCAAAATCAAGGGCGGATGTACACACAACCTGGTAGTGCACATGCACCACCGGATTTTTTCTGGAATAAGACCCCCTTCCCCGATAATATCTAGTATTATCTTTTCCGTTATTTTAGTTTGGCAATAGTTGAATTATCAAGGAGTTTCATTTTTTACTCTCGAAGTTTAATTGGTAAAGTCATATATAGCTATTAAATATATTTTTTGATTTGACATAATCTGTTTTGATTAAAGCGATATTAATTGAAGTGTTTAAAATTGTTTATTTAATCTTGAAATATTTCGCAAACGCTTGCTCCTTTTGAAGAATATTTATGTAATATGATGAAAAAAATTAAGATGCATCCGTAATACAAAACTAGCTGAATGGTTTCAGTTAACCAAATATTAGAAATTAATTTTGAAAGAAATGTTGAAGTCAGAAACATGGATAGCGAATAATGGGTGTACGAAACTAGGATTTAAAAGAATAGACATAATAAGATGACGTATTTATGAACAAGTTTGGAGGGACGAAGTTACATTTATGCCTTTAAAAAGTGAGGAAAACTACAAAATGCAATCTATATAAAAAAAGATTGTCGAGATGGTCGTGGAAATTTGTCATGTGCTTGCTCCAATACTGGATATTTTTTCGTAGTTTATCTAGTGCACCAGTAATATCAAGCTCCTAGATCCGCCTATGTTCAAAACATGTGGTACTTTCTACTTGTATCGTATCGTTTTCGTGCACCGTATCCGTATCAGTACTTCATAAGATATTTATCTTTACAAACACCAATTTTCCTTTTAATGTTATGGGTAACGGTTTTTCGCCAAAATGATTAGCTTTCTATTTTTATTTTAAATATTGCAATCCAATGGTGTTTTCTTTTTAAGAGCAAGGTCCATTATAGCATGGTCATGAGGCTCAATCTTGACTGCAATGCTTGTTGCAGAAAAATGAGAAGAATCCTTCGTAGGATGAAAGGTAAGAAAAAATTATAATGCATTCGACAAAAAAAATAGATCATTAAAAAACAATCATCACTTTATGGCCTATTGTTATTAATAATAACAATAATAATATATAATAATAATGACAATAATTAAGATTTTTTTTTTTTAAATAGACAAACACCTCTTAAATTTATTTGCATTTTCCTAACACATACTTCATATCGAGGACATATTTAATTCTTTATTTTGAAACACAATACCAAGAACGATGAAAATACAATTTGTTTTAAACCATCAATTCTCTTTTTTCCAATAAACTGATCGATTGTGATTTTTATAACAAAAAACTTTAATTCTAAGAATTAGTACATAAATTAATTAGCCATTAAAAATTTATTTTGAATGTAGACCCTTCTATTATTATTATTATTATTATTGATGATGATGATAAATCAAATCGAAAAAAAAATCCAAACAGGACGTAGAGAGTAATTGTTTTCTAAAGAAACGCTAAACCTCGAGTAATTTACGTATTTTATTATTGTTGTTATATATAATTAGTGTATATGTGGCTATTCATTCGTATTTATTATTTATTATATTTGATGAAGAAATAGAGGGATACTCGATAGAGAAGCAAGGGAACAAGGTGATTGTCTGTGGAAGATTTGTTCCGGCTGAGGTCGCAATAAAGGTCAAGAAAAAGATGAAACGCAGAGTGGCGATTTTGGAAATTGAAGAGCTTGACAATGGCAATGGTTAAATGTAGAAGGTAGTATAGAGTATGTAACGTTTATGTACTATAGCATAGTTTTGATTATTTGTGAGACCATCGATTAAAACTTGCAACTACTCATCAGACACATGTTCAGATGAAAGAGTGTATTCGAAAAGTCGTGTTGTTTCGATTGAATCAGTCGGCGACCTATAAATAAGATTCCATAGTTTGAACATTTAGAGAGAAGTAGACCTGTCTGTATTTGTCGAATATTGTCTAAGTCATATTTCTTCCTTCTTCTTGAAAGTTCCGGACATAGAATAGTTTTCCCCGAATGTTCTCGCAAGCGCTGCGACAGACAAATCGGAAGTCATTGTATCTTGGGTACGATTCCCCAAGACTGTTAGCACTTTGTGTACGGGACAATTTTGTCTTATGAGGATCCTGTCCAACACAAGCCTCGACATTAATTAATTTTTCGTCCCGTCAATTTGCCAGTCTCTAAGAAAATTATAGATAAATTTATCCAAAGGTAACACAAAATTTAAGTTTCCTTGGAGACGGGGTTTATGAGATTATTTTGTGGCCACCATTCAAAAATGGAAAAACCATGAAGATCACTGTTGTTAATATGCAATAATCACCAATCATTAGCATTTTTAATCTATGTAAGCCATGTCGAATGCATTCAAGAATCAGATGAGCAACCAACTGTCTTGGCGCAGTGTTGAAGGTTAGGTGTTCAATTTTTAGTGGCAACACTTTTGAATTGAATTTCTGAAGACTCAATAATCCCTTAGTCTTTGACTAAGGGTTAGGTCCTAGATCCCCGGGGTAGCTAGCGAATAGTTACAATATCATGTGCTTCAAGCGGCAGTGTGGGAGGCCTGATCTCGGTGGGAACCCGCGATTGAATTTTAGAGACCTGGCATGCCTATCTATCGGGGTCCAGCATGAAGCAATCACTTGGGGGATAACTCCTTGTGCGCGGAAGTGGAGTATATTTAATTGTTAGTCAGGTACATTATCTCGCAGTTTAACCGGAAGCTATTCTGAGAGGTCGGAACTGTTTCTCATAGGATTAGTCATACGAAGTATCGATCACATATGTATAAAAAAAAGAATCAGATGAGCATTCTACTTTTAGAATATATATTTTTTATTATCATTATTGTTTGAGGAGAAAAGTAAAGACAGTAATCAATTGTATTGATAACAATGAATAGAGGGGCCTTTATATAGGCTTTACAAAGAGAGTCTTTCCATACATAGGATTCTAGTTAAGGTAAGACATCTAACAGTATCCAACTACTTATGGAAGAGTCTAGAACCTACCATAACTCTTATCCCCCTACAACTAGTATTAGGTAAGACACCAATACGGGAAGGATTTCCCGGAACAATTATAATATTTTGCTCAAGTAATGTGCCATTGCAAAAGATTTTGTACGGTGAACCTTGAATTCTGAAAATTTAAGTTTCTAAATTAAAGATTTGTTCTGTAAATTAGTAATTTTATAGAGGTTAAAGGATCAAAATGGGATCTCAAAATTGTTTATTTTAGCACTTGAGGACCTACTTTTTAAAAGGTATCAAACAAGATCCTGTTCTTTGGTCCGTTATACCATGTTAGGACATCCGTCCAAATTGGTCTGTTAAGTGTTAACAGTCATCCTACGTGGCAGTTAAGTTCCACATCGGCAATACTACTGATGTTGAGTACATAAGGCTAAATGACCAAAATGGGACCTCAAGTTTACTCATTTTAGCACTGAGGACCTACTTTTTAAAAGGTATCAAATAAGGCCATGTTCTTGATATTGCTGATGTTATTGATGTTTTAATAATTCAGTAATTTTTATATAATTTAGAATAATTATCGATATTATTAAAACTATTAAAAATTCTTAAACATCGAGGAACTTTGATTTATTTAGCTTATTATTTAATAAAATTTTAAGTTATTTAATATCTGAATATTCATTAAATATTTCAAAAATTGTAAGTTTATAATTTTGGTCTTTTGATATTACCTTAGCAATTATATTCTAGTGGAATATTCTTAAAATTAATATTTATTAAGATATGAATAAATATCAATGATGAGATTTGAAGTACCGGTGTAAATGATTGTTTGTATATTTTAAATTAATATTGAATTGGTGAAAAATATTATAAGTTGATTGATTATTGAAATAATCAATATTTTGGTGAAGAATAAGTGTACGTTGTAGTTATATCGCAGTATAATAAGTTATTTGTGGAACTTAACCGCCACGTTGAATGACTATTAACACTTAATGGACCAATTTGGACGGGGTCCTAACGTGGTATAATGGACCAAAGAAGAGGGCCTTCTTTGATACCTTTTAAAAAGTAGGTCCTTAAGTTCTAAAATGAGCAACTTGAGGTTACTATTTTTGTAATATCCGCAATTTTCGATTTTCGGTAAATTTCTTTTTCGGGCGGAAGTCCGTTTTGACGACTCGCTCATGACCGTTTAGTCATTCTGAGAATGATTAATTCTACACTTTTTGACATCCGAGTTCGTTTCGGTGTCGTTTTGTTGAGTTCCGTGCTTTTTAGCGACTTTTCCGCACTTGAGTTCGATTCTTGCGAATCTCGTCCGAAACTGCTGTTTCGAGTTTCCCGTAAGTCCGTCTAACTTTGTTATACGTGTTGCGAGCTTTGGTTTGGTGTTTCGATCGCGTATCGTGATTTTCGGACGTTTTGGGCCAATTTCGTAATTTCCCAAAGTTTTGGGTAATTACTTCCGTTGTCGAATTCCGAGCCTTCGGGTGGTCGGAATCGTGTGTTCTATTAGCTCTTAGATTCGTCTTTGCGAGTACTTCGTAACCGTATCTTCGATTCGTATTCAGGTTCGGGTTTCGGGGTCATTCGGGCCGCTGTCGGCCTGCACTTGATCACCACCGAGTTACTACAGTAGTGCTCGGCGATTCACGTATGGCCGGTTACGCACGTAAGGCCCTGGCCGACACGCACGTAACGGGCCGCGCTTGGGGCGATGACTCGGTTACGCACGTAAGCCTTGGCGGTTACGTACGCGTGACCAGCCAGCAGCACTTATATAAGGCCCCCGCAATGGGTTTTCACCCATTTTTCTCATTCCTCTCAATTCCTTCCGTGGCTGTGGCTTAGAGATTCGTGATTAGATGTTGTTGTGCAATCAATCCATGAAGTTCTGGAGTTTATATCATCAATAATCCATCCTATAACCTCCTTCGATCTACCGAATCAAGGTTAGATTTCTTGAAATCTAATTTTGGGGACTTTGGGTATTTTATTCGTTTTCGTCCGTTTAATCCGATTTAACTTAGGATTGTGATGGATTGATGATTATTTAGATGTATTGTATCGTTTCCCTTGTTATTCCATGGTTGGATCGTATCGATTCGTTGTTTTGGTCGAGTTCTTGATCGACGCCTTGAAGGTGTCCGGTAAAATGTCATAGAGGGCTTTTCGGGCGTTCTACGATTATTCTTCCTCGTATGATCGATGATTTATTGATTATATGTTGTTAGGGTCGAATTCTTGTGAAGAACTCGAGTCGGAACCCTTCCGTTCGTCGTTTTCTCCAAGCTTCTCGATCGTGGGTGTATTCTTTTCCTTCGCCGGGGAATCGTAGGTGTTCGAGGTGTCCCGACTGAGCCGTGATTGTAGGAGTGTTCGGTATCGATTATCGAGGCAAGTATCTTGCCCATACATTTCGTGTTTTGTGGATATTATGGTTGTTAATCGTCGATATGTGCTAAATAAATATTTATAACCATTTTTCAAAAGAATCGGTATATTTACTATCATGGTTTTCGTAAAGGTGACCCGTGTGTGTCGGGAATTAATATGCTTAGTTGAATATGTGTGCTAGTGTCGAGTATAAGATCACCTTACCTTCTTGTGATGTCATTGCGTATGATTATGTCGTTGGTAAATGTAAAGTATAATTCTTTTGTCAAATTATGTGCCTGGAGTCATGTGGTTATGGATGAATATGGGAGTTTATGTGATATTGGTTGTGTCGTTCGGTGCTGTTGAGATCTTATGCTTTCTTGTGAATTGTTATAGTTCTGGGTCATGAGTACGTGTTGGATAATATGGCCATTCTAGTAAGGTACCTCGACTATATATACTGTGATTGACCTTCGAGGCTTGTGGTTTGCAATCGTGATTTCGAACGTGTGTGTGTGTTGTTCCTTCCACCGGAGTGTCCGACGGGATGTCCGGGGTCGATACTAAGGGGTACGGCCACGGAAGTGGACTTGGGTGTGTGTGTGGATGAACTTCCACCGGAGTGTCGACGGGATGTCCGGGGTCGATACTAAGAGGTACGGCCGCGGAAGTGGTTTCCCACCCGGAGTGTCCGACGGGATGTCTGGGGGTCGATACTAAGGGGTACAGCCGCGGGTTACCAGTTGTGGTTTTCATCTTGAGGATGATGTTGATGTTTTCGTTAATTGTGATATTGTCCGGAGTATCACAATGCTTTGTGCTCGGGGTCGAGAGACATTATATATCGAGTCTTGGTGCTTGGCTAGAATGGCATACGAATAATGTGTTATGTGTAATGTGTCCTTGTTAGTGAATTGAAGTGGATGATCGGGTCGTGGACCCTGTGTTTTGTGACTGGAATGGTTGGGTCGTGGACCCCGTGTTTTGTTAAACGGATTTGTATTTTGGAAAATGAACTTTGGGGCTGTGACCCTAAATGGCTTTCGAGGAATTAAGAACTTTTCAATTTCTGATGTTTTCAAAACTCCCGAGATTTGGAAATGTTTTCAATTCGAGTGAATGATTTTCAAAAATCTTTCACACCATACAAATATTTTATTTCAAAAACCAATACGATTTTTATTTTCAAAAATATATAGTGAAAGATGAAAAATCTCACTCGATGTAAAGTTCAAACTCGGATTTGGAAATATTAGAGTATGTAAGAATGATTTGATGATCTTGCATGGTTAACTTGTTAGTTGTTAACGGTGATGATGATACGTAGAGGCATGATGACTTCAAATGATTTCAAATGAGACGGTTAAAGTATGTTGTTTACAAGTTTTGATGAAACAACCCGAGGTACCAAAAGTACTTTTAAAGTTTATTTTAAATAGCATACGAATCCAAGGATTTTCAAAAGATTTCCTTTAAAAGGATACCTCGTGGATTTTCTTTTCGAGTTGTTATTGGTTACCTTATGTGATATGTCGTGCTGAGTTGGTACTTTAGTGTAATATCTTGCGAAGTTGTGCAATCGTATTGAGTGGGGATCCGCTTAGTATGCCGATGGGCAGAGGACACAGTCGTGACCGCGATACTAATGGCCATGAAGATCGGATGTGGACCAAGAAGATATGGTCGGGAAGGTTGCTATTCCAGCACTTCGTTCTCGTTGTTTAGGTTTCGGGACGAAACCTCTTTTAAAGGTGATATGATGTAATACCCACATTTTTCTTTCTTTCTCTTCTGTTTCGTCCAACCGTAACGACTCGACTGTGTTCGTTGATGCTTCTGACCTGGTGTTGTTTCTCACCTTTGTCATTCGAGCGAGTTCTGATATTTTCCCAAATTGATCTATATATCGTTGTGACCTTTCCAAGTTCGGAAAATTAGTCTCATTTTCGATCTTCCAACCCTTGGGCGGTGGAATTCCGTATTTGTTCAGCGATTGGCTCGCGTTTTGATTGATGTACCGTTGGGTTGGTCAATCATATTGATTTTCGTCCGTTGTGTTTTGTGATTGTTCGGATAATTGACTCGATTGTAGTATCCATTTGATGACGCTTGTCACTTGTTGGTTTTGTTATATCCCTAACGGCGACGTTGTGTTGGTCGTCGTGGAGCGTGTTTTCACGCCGTATATTCCTTTGCGTTACCGTAACGTTTGGCGATGGGCGTAAGTTACGCGTTTCCTTGAGTAACTCGTTGAGTTTTCTGGCGGGATATTGCTTCTCCCTACTTGTTTTAAGTTTGGACGAAACTTCTTTTAAGGAGGGTAGAATGTAATATCCGCAATTTTCGATTTTCGGTAAATTTCTTTTTCGGGTGGAAGTCCGTTTTGACGACTCGCTCATGACCGTTTAGTCATTCTGAGAATAATTAATTCTACACTTTTTGACATCCGAGTTCGTTTCGGTGTCGTTTTGTTGAGTTCCGTGCTTTTTAGCGACTTTTCCGCACTTGAGTTCGATTCTTGTGAATCTCGTCCGAAACTGCTGTTTCGAGTTTCCCGTAAGTCCGTCTAACTTCGTTATACGTGTTTCGAGCTTTGGTTTGGTGTTTTGATCGCGTATCGTGATTTTCGGATGTTTTGGGCCAATTTCGTAATTACCCAAAGTATTGGGTAATTACTTCCGTTGTCGAATTCCGAGCCTTCGGGTGGTCGGAATCGTGTGTTCTATTAGCTCTTATATTCGTATTTGCGAGTACTTCGTAACCATATCTTCGATTCGTATTCAGGTTCGGGTTTCGGGGTCATTCGGGCCGTCGTTGGCCGGCAGATGGCCGAGTTCGGCCGGTAGTGCTCGGCGATTACGTCGTAAGGCCGGTTACGTCGTAAGGCCTGGCGATTCGTGCGTAACGGGCGGCGATTTGGGGTAGTGACTCGGTTACGCACGTAAGTCTTGGCGATTCGTACGTAACCCAGTCGTGACTATATAAGGCCCTGCAGTCGGGTTTTCACCCATTTTTCTCATTCCTCTCAATTCCTTCCGCGGTTGTGGCTTAGAGATTCGTGATTAGATGTTGTTGTGCAATCAATCCATGAAGTCCTGGAGTTTATATCATCAATAATCCATCCTATAACCTCCTCCGATCTACCGAATCAAGGTTAGATTTCTTGAAATCTAATTTTGGGGATTTTGGGTATTTTATTCGTTTTCGTCCGTTTAATCCGATTTAACTTAGGATTTTGATGGATTGATGATTATTTAGATGTATTGTATCGTTTCCCTTGTTATTCCATGGTTGGATCGTATCGATTCGTTGTTTTGGTCGAGTTCTTGATCGACGCCTTGAAGGTGTCCGGTAAAATGTCATAGAGGGGTTTTCGGGCATTCTATGATTATTCTTCCTCGTATGATCGATGATTTATTGATTATATATTGTTAGGGTCGAATTCTTGTGAAGAACTCGAGTCGGAACCCTTCCGTTCGTCGTTTTCTCCAAGCTTCTCGATCGTGGGTGTATTCTTTTCCTTCGTCGGGGAACCGTAGGTGTTCGAGGTGTTCCGACTGATCCGTGATTGTAGGAGTGTCCGGTATCGATTATCGAGGCAAGTATCTTGCCCATACATTTCGTGTTTTGTGGATATTATGGTTGTTAATCGTCGATATGTGCTAAATAAATATTTATAACCATTTTTCAAAAGAATCGGTATATTTACTATCATGGTTTTCGTAAAGGTGACCCGTGTGTGTCGGGAATTAATATGCTTAGTTGAATATGTGTGCTAGTGTAGAGTATAAGATCACCTTACCTTCTTGTGATGTCATTGCGTATGATTATGTCGTTGGTAAATGTAAAGTGTAATTCTTTTGTCAAATTATGTGCCTGGAGTCATGTGGTTATGGATGAATATGGGAGTTTATGTGATATTGGTTGTGTCGTTCGGTGCTGTTGAGATCTTATGCTTTCTTGTGAATTGTTATAGTTCTGGGTCGTGAGTACGTGTTGGATAATATGGCCATTCTAGTAAGGTACCTCGACTATATATACTGTGATTGACCTTCGAGGCTTGTGGTTTGCAACTGTGATTTTGGAACGTGTGTGTGTGTTGTTCCTTCCACCCGGAGTATCCGACGGGATGTCTGGGGGTCGATACTAAGGGGTACGGCCACGGAAGTGGACTTGGGTGCGTGTGTGGATGAACTTCCACCCGGAGTGTCCGACGGGATGTCTGGGGGTCGATACTAAGGGGTACGGCCGCGGAAGTGGTTTTCCACCCGGAGTGTCCGACGGGATGTCTGGGGGTCGATACTAAGGGGTACGGCCACGGGTTACCAGTTGTGGTTTTCATCTTGAGGATGATGTTGATGTTTTCGTTAATTGTGATATTGTCCGGAGTATCACAATGCTTTGTGCTCGGGGTCGAGAGACATTATATATCGAGTCTTGGTGCTTGGCTAGAATGGCATACGAATAATGTGTTATGTGTAATGTGTCCTTGTTAGTGAATTGAAGTGGATGATCGGGTCGTGGACCCTGTGTTTTGTGACTGGAATGGTTGGGTCGTGGACCCCGTGTTTTGTTAAACGGATTTGTATTTTGGAAAATGAACTTTGGGGCTGTGACCCTAAATGGCTTTCGAGGAATTAAGAACTTTTCAATTTCTGATGTTTTCAAAACTCCCGAGATTTGGAAATGTTTTCAAAATGCTTACTTGCTTCGTTTCTGCTTTCAAGACTTGAACTATTTTTAACTAAATATATCTCGGGAAGTCTTTCGTTATATTCTCGGAATGTGTTGTGTATGGCTCGTATTTGCACTTTATACTTGCACTAGCGAAACAGTGGAGTTTTGCTAAGCCCCGAGTAATCGGGGGGTGGATATCTGTATTGTGTCCAGGTACACGCAGGTTTTCGGGAGCAAGACAGGATCGGTACAACGGATGATGAAAGACGAATGATACTCATCACACGAAGGCCAGTTTTGGGTTCAGTTAGTCGGAGTCCATTGTATTGTCTTTTCCGCTGTCTTATTGTTCGTTGTTGCAAGTATTTTACCCTTGCGTGGGTATGAGTCTGGATGAGTTTATGTATTTTGATTTGTAAGTCAGTGACGAAAGACCAAATCGGTCTGTTGGTCCGTTATTTTGATTCGTCGGTATGTAATGTAATGTGTTGTTTTGATGTCTAGCCTGGTGGATCCTCACGGAGAGGGTCTGCGGCGTGTAATATTCCCGGTTTGATCTGGGGGTGTTACATTTATGGTATCAGAGCTTAGGTTGAGGAAACCTAGGCTGTCGGGTCGAGTTATGTGTTGTTGAGTCTTGTATTGTCAGATTTTGTCTGACTGAGTCGTGTCGCGACGCGTCGTCTGGGATGTCGGCCGTGATTAGTATCAAGGTGCGGCCATCATCTTCATGCGATCTCTGGATGTAAGTCTCCCTACTACATGTTGTACCACGAGCTATACGAGCCTGTATGATTCTGTGTTATGTAGTAGTATTTGAAGGTGCATCGTGAGTAAGTGACATATATTTGTTAATTCCCGTTTTGTGCTAGAATGAAGAATGATATGGCCAAATGTATCCTTGTATGAACTGTTTTTCTTGCAAGAGCAACAACCTTGGAATTTTTAGTTTCGAAGGCTTCCGGGGAGCTACGTAAATTTTTAAAATGTTCTCCAAGGGAGGAAAAATTTTGATTTTTGTATGATGACCTCAAGGTCGAAAATTTTTAGACTTCAAACTACCGATATTTCATTCTCATCTCATACTATAAGTTTTCAAAACTCGAGTTTTTAACTCAAATAAGGTCTTCAAAATATACTCAAGACGTGACTCGTTTGTAACTTTCGGTTTCATGAATGTTGGTCGAAGATGCGTATTGATGATGCTCGTTGTTGAGCGGTGGTGCGCTTTATGATTAAAATAGTAACGTGAATGTTGAGTCCATCGGTATGTATGTGTTGAGATAGTCCTCTTTATTGAGAAGTAAAATTTTCGTTTTTGTAGGATGATTTTCTTTTGATGGTTGCTTGTGAGATGTTATAATTATGTGAATCGATGACATTTAGACTCGTATGTTGTTGCTTATTTGTAACCTTCGAGTCTAGTATTACCTCATATATGTTTGTTATCGTGTTGGTGATTAGAGCAGTTAGAACATGCTTAATACGAGCCTAACGCGCGCTAACGTGGCGTGTTTAGCGCACGTTAATCTTTGTTGTAACGCGCGCTAATCAACCTGGGCAGAGGCTATGGAACCGCATTATAGTCGTTAGGTCTAACTTTTGCGGCCAATCCCCTGTAGTTGTATTCTCTACGTGGTGTCTAGTGATAACAACTGTTGTGCATGAATGTGTGTTAAGACTTTTCGTATTGCTAGGTGATATTTGATTGTGTTTGATGAATTGATAAATTATGTCTGCTATGTGTGTTCAAAAACACTTTCCTGGAAACTTCAAAAAGTTTTGACGGTTCGATTAATCGGCGGCTCCGTGTATACTTTGAAAATTATTTGGAATTGGCGAGCCGGCCTTGGATTCTCAAATAAAACCTCGACGGTATTTGAAAGAGTTGTTTTAAAGTACCTTGAACATTTTGTAAAATATTACCGTCGTTGATGTTTGTGAAGTGTTGGGAGAATTTTCGAAAATGATTTTAACGTATTGTTGCATTTTCAAATAATTCGAAAGAATGATTTTCAAAAATCTTTCACACCATACAAATATTTTATTTCAAAAACCAATACGATTTTTATTTTCAAAAATATATAGTGAAAGATGAAAAATCTCACTCGATGTAAAGTTCAAACTCGGATTTGGAAATATTAGAGTATGTAAGAATGATTTGATGATCTTGCATGGTTAACTTGTTAGTTGTTAACGGTGATGATGATACGTAGAGGCATGATGACTTCAAATGATTTCAAATGAGACGGTTAAAGTATGTTGTTTACAAGTTTTGATGAAACAACCCGAGGTACCAAAAGTACTTTTAAAGTTTATTTTAAATAGCATACGAATCCAAGGATTTTCAAAAGATTTCCTTTAAAAGGATACCTCGTGGATTTTCTTTTCGAGTTGTTATTGGTTACCTTATGTGATATGTCGTGCTGAGTTGGTACTTTAGTGTAATATCTTGCGAAGTTGTGCAATCGTATTGAGTGGGGATCCGCTTAGTATGCCGATGGGCGAGAGGACACAATCGTGACCGCGATACTAATGGCCATGAAGATCGGATGTGGACCAAGAAGATATGGTCGGGAAGGTTGCTATTCCAGCACTTCGTTCTCGTTGTTTAGGTTTCGGGACGAAACCTCTTTTAAAGGTGATATGATGTAATACCCACATTTTTCTTTCTTTCTCTTCTGTTTCGTCCAACCGTAACGACTCGACTGTGTTCGTTGATGCTTCTGACCTGGTGTTGTTTCTCACCTTTGTCATTCGAGCGAGTTCTGATATTTTCCCAAATTGATCTATATATCGTTGTGACCTTTCCAAGTTCGGAAAATTAGTCTCATTTTCGATCTTCCAACCCTTGGGCGGTGGAATTCCGTATTTGTTCAGCGATTGGCTCGCGTTTTGATTGATGTACCGTTGGGTTGGTCAATCATATTGATTTTCGTCCGTTGTGTTTTGTGATTGTTCGGATAATTGACTCGATTGTAGTATCCATTTGATGACGCTTGTCACTTGTTGGTTTTGTTATATCCCTAACGGCGACGTTGTGTTGGTCGTCGTGGAGCGTGTTTTCACGCCGTATATTCCTTTGCGTTACCTGTAACGTTTCGCCGATGGGCGTAAGTTACGCGTTTCCTTGAGTAACTCGTTGAGTTTTCCTGGCGGGATATTGCTTCTCCCTACTTGTTTTAAGTTTCGGGACGAAACTTCTTTTAAGGAGGGTAGAATGTAATATCCGCAATTTTCGATTTTCGGTAAATTTCTTTTTCGGGTGGAAGTCCGTTTTGACGACTCGCTCATGACCGTTTAGTCATTCTGAGAATAATTAATTCTACACTTTTTGACATCCGAGTTCGTTTCGGTGTCGTTTTGTTGAGTTCCGTGCTTTTTAGCGACTTTTCCGCACTTGAGTTCGATTCTTGTGAATCTCGTCCGAAACTGCTGTTTCGAGTTTCCCGTAAGTCCGTCTAACTTCGTTATACGTGTTTCGAGCTTTGGTTTGGTGTTTTGATCGCGTATCGTGATTTTCGGATGTTTTGGGCCAATTTCGTAATTACCCAAAGTATTGGGTAATTACTTCCGTTGTCGAATTCCGAGCCTTCGGGTGGTCGGAATCGTGTGTTCTATTAGCTCTTATATTCGTATTTGCGAGTACTTCGTAACCATATCTTCGATTCGTATTCAGGTTCGGGTTTCGGGGTCATTCGGGCCGTCGTTCGGGCCGAGGCCGGCACTGGCCGAGTTACGGCCGGTAGTGCTCGGCAGTTACGTACGTAAGGCCGGTTACGTACGTAAGGCCCTGGCCGGTTACGTACGTAACGGGCCGACAGTTTTGGGGTAGTGACTCGGTTACGTACGTAAGTCTTGGCCGGTTACGTACGTAACCAGGTCGGCAGGCAGCCTATATAAGGCCCTGCAGTCGGGTTTTCACCCATTTTTCTCATTCCTCTCAATTCCTTTCGCGGTTGTGGCTTAGAGATTCGTGATTAGATGTTGTTGTGCAATCAATCCATGAAGTCCTGGAGTTTATATCATCAATAATCCATCCTATAACCTCCTCCGATCTACCGAATCAAGGTTAGATTTCTTGAAATCTAATTTTGGGGATTTTGGGTATTTTATTCGTTTTCGTCCGTTTAATCCGATTTAACTTAGGATTTTGATGGATTGATGATTATTTAGATGTATTGTATCGTTTCCCTTGTTATTCCATGGTTGGATCGTATCGATTCGTTGTTTTGGTCGAGTTCTTGATCGACGCCTTGAAGGTGTCCGGTAAAATGTCATAGAGGGGTTTTCGGGCATTCTATGATTATTCTTCCTCGTATGATCGATGATTTATTGATTATATATTGTTAGGGTCGAATTCTTGTGAAGAACTCGAGTCGGAACCCTTCCGTTCGTCGTTTTCTCCAAGCTTCTCGATCGTGGGTGTATTCTTTTCCTTCGTCGGGGAACCGTAGGTGTTCGAGGTGTTCCGACTGATCCGTGATTGTAGGAGTGTCCGGTATCGATTATCGAGGCAAGTATCTTGCCCATACATTTCGTGTTTTGTGGATATTATGGTTGTTAATCGTCGATATGTGCTAAATAAATATTTATAACCATTTTTCAAAAGAATCGGTATATTTACTATCATGGTTTTCGTAAAGGTGACCCGTGTGTGTCGGGAATTAA
Organism: Orobanche coerulescens; assembly: GCA_033398695.1. NCBI lineage: Eukaryota > Viridiplantae > Streptophyta > Magnoliopsida > Lamiales > Orobanchaceae > Orobanche > Orobanche coerulescens. The sequence continues at coordinate 195,634,932 of CM065806.1, read as the reverse complement.
TATGCTTAGTTGAATATGTGTGCTAGTGTAGAGTATAAGATCACCTTACCTTCTTGTGATGTCATTGCGTATGATTATGTCGTTGGTAAATGTAAAGTGTAATTCTTTTGTCAAATTATGTGCCTGGAGTCATGTGGTTATGGATGAATATGGGAGTTTATGTGATATTGGTTGTGTCGTTCGGTGCTGTTGAGATCTTATGCTTTCTTGTGAATTGTTATAGTTCTGGGTCGTGAGTACGTGTTGGATAATATGGCCATTCTAGTAAGGTACCTCGACTATATATACTGTGATTGACCTTCGAGGCTTGTGGTTTGCAACTGTGATTTTGGAACGTGTGTGTGTTGTTCCTTCCACCGGAGTATCCGACGGGATGTCCGGGGTCGATCTTAAGGGTACGGCCACGGAAGTGGACTTGGGTGCGTGTGTGGATGAACTTCCACCGGAGTGTCCGACGGGATGTCCGGGGTCGATCTTAAGGGTACGGCCGCGAGTGGTTTTCCACCGGAGTGTCCGACGGGATGTCCGGGGTCGATACTAAGTGCGGCCACGGGTTACCGATTGTGGTTTTCATCTTGAGGATGATGTTGATGTTTTCGTTAATTGTGATATTGTCCGAGTATCACAATGCTTTGTGCTCGGGGTCGAGAGACATTATATATCGAGTCTTGGTGCTTGGCTAGAATGGCATACGAATAATGTGTTATGTGTAATGTGTCCTTGTTAGTGAATTGAAGTGGATGATCGGGTCGTGGACCCCGTGTTTTGTGATGGAATGGTTGGGTCGTGGACCCCGTGTTTTGTTAAACGGATTTGTATTTTGGAAAATGAACTTTGGGGTTGTGACCCTAAATGGCTTTCGAGGAATTAAGAACTTTTCAATTTCTGATGTTTTCAAAACTCCCGAGATTTGGAAATGTTTTCAAAATGCTTACTTGCTTCGTTTCTGCTTTCAAGACTTGAACTATTTTTAACTAAATATATCTCGGGAAGTCTTTCGTTATATTCTCGGAATGTGTTGTGTATGGCTCGTATTTGCACTTTATACTTGCACTAGCGAAACAGTGGAGTTTTGCTAACCCCCGAGTAATCGGGGGGTGGATATCTGTATTGTGTCCAGGTACACGCAGGTTTTCGGGAGCAAGACAGGATCGGTACGAGGGATGATGAAAGACGAATGATACTAATCACACGAAGGCCAGTTTTGGGTTCAGTTAGTCGGAGTCCATTGTATTGTCTTTTCCGCTGTCTTATTGTTCGTTGTTGCAAGTATTTTACCCTTGCGTGGGTATGAGTCTGGATGAGTTTATGTATTTTGATTTGTAAATCAGTGACGAAAGACCAAATCGGTCTGTTGGTCCGTTATTTTAATTCGTCGGTATGTAATGTAATGTGTTGTTTTGATGTCTAGCCTGGTGGATCCTCACGGAGAGGGTCTGCGGCGTGTAATATTCCCGGTTTGATCTGGGGGTGTTACAATTTTGATCATTTAGCCTTATGTACTCAACATCGGTAGTATTACTGATGTGTAACTTAATTGTCACGTAAGATGACTGTTGACACTGAACGGAAAAATTTGGACGGGGTCCTAACGTGGTATAACGAACCAAAGAACATGTGCTAAAATGAGCAAACTTGAAGTCACATTTGTTCATTTAGCCTTTTTTAGATCGGTTTAATTTTCAAGAGACCTAATCCATTGTTATGCAAAATTAATTTTCAAATTTAAAAAATATAAAAGCTCAATTTACACAAGTGGACCATGACGGACCGCCTCCGACCGACCACCACTGACCAACCACTGGCAGATGCTGCCATAATTTTTTTTTCAATTTTTTTTACTGCCAAGGGTTAATGATGAAAATGAGTCATATTATTAATGGGTATGTTGACATCGCCAACCATTTTCCATCACCACCGACCGACTTGTTAACAAAATTGCCAAGTGGTAATTTATATTATCGATAGGTAACAACACACCAGCAGGTATTTTTCACTCTCGTCGATTACTTCCAACCATCCTAGCCGACTTGTTAACAAAAATACTCAGTAGTGATTTAGATTACAAGTATGTATTCTAAATTACCACATGAATTAAATATCGATGGATACGGTCTCCACCACTGCCAGAAATTTCACAAAACATAAAATTTCAAAAAAATAAAATAAAGAAAGTAGCAAAAAGTTTTTCATAACATAAAAAATAAAAAAATACTAGTAAACACGTAATTTGCACTTACAAATACATAAATGAAAAATTCAAAACTGAATGGCAAGAGCACACAAGTCTTGGATCCACCATCACTGGCCACCAAGAAATCACCTCCGCTACCATGGTCCACTGTCAGAACTTTTCCACACAGCCATCCGAATCCATTACCTTGGTTAAATCCATTCCAGATCCGGACCATGGAAGCCCCTTTCCAGCCACCACCCTCGAATTCCAATTCACCATTTTGGTCCTCCTCTTTTGACAGTGTAGAGTAGATGGATTTTATTTGAGGCAGGGCCGGTCCTGACAAAGCAAGGCCTGGGGCAAAATAAAAAAAATGGGCCTTTTATTACAAAAATAAGGGCCATTTATTACATCCAAAAGAATCGTTGCAAAACAATAGCCTAAAATCTGAACTTTTTTTCCTTTTTTAAGGTGCTTTTTTTAGCCTGGTTACATATAATAAAATATTTGGGCCCAAAAATCAAAAATATTAAATATCAAAGAGGCCCAAATCGAAATATAAGAATAAAATAAGTATTTATGGCCAATTCAATATATATATATATATATATACACACATGTGGCCTAAAAATTATGGGCCCTGAGATGGTGGGCCCTGGGCCGTCGCCTATGCTGGCTCACCCTCGGGGCCGGCCCTGATTTGAGAAGAAGAAGTCAAAAGGGAGAAAAATGGGAGAAGATATAATGATAGAGAGAAAGAAAGAAAGTAAAGAGCAGGTTTCGGGAGACGCGAGAAAGAAAACGATGATAGAGGAGAGAGAAAAATATTTAATGAAAAAATCAAATCAAACAAACATACTCAGTATATCCCGCTCAGAGCAGGGTCTGAGGAGGATAAGATGTACGCAGATCATGCTCATACTTTTTATGTTAGGGAGGTTGTTTCCGTGAAGACCCCCAACTTAGTGCACAACAAGGTATTGAGTGATATATATACAAAGAAGCATATGATTCGAAAAAGCTCAAAAACATACCTGAGTCCATGACTGAATTCACATGAGACTTACCTAAGTGGACTTTGGCTACTACACTCTCGATAACGCTGCTCTAACAGAAAAGAAATTGACTCTGCGCACAGCTCCCTGTCAAAAATAAACCACGTACAAAAACCAATAGCATAAGATATACAATAAAAATAAAAAAAAAAATACAATGTACTACGTTGAGGTCTTTAACGAGGGGATGGGGTTTGTTTTAGAATATGAGGGGATGCAAATAAAAAAAGTGTAGGGGGTTTGTTTTAGCCAATAAAAACAGGATACGGATCCTCTGCTGTGTATATAAACACAGCACCGCATGCTGTGTGACGAAACGGTGCCGTTTAAATAAAAACACAGTTAATTCTCTTTGAGTAATTTTTCATTCTCCAAAGATAGAAACACAAATAAAATTTTAAAAAATTGCTGCACTACCGCTTCCACTCCAATTAATAACCCCACTATCGCTTCCACTCCACAAAATTTCCAAAAAATTTCCAATTAACATATCATGCGACATCCTTGCAATAAATTCTCATTCTCATAATATAAAATACAACCAAATTGCTATGGAAGGAATTATCGATCAAGGAGGAACAGAAGAATAGTACTGTTGCGCTGTCAAAGATAAAATATGGAAAAATTCAACATGTTTATAATTCAACAATTCATGGGATGATTACATCAAAAAAAATTCATCAAAAGATACATTATAACGTCAACTATCTTGATCTCAATCTTGATTATTCATATTAGATGTATCTCCATTGAAATACATTCCATCAAAAGAATATAAAAAGGTTTGATCAGGAGGTGCCTACATAAAAAAAAAAAAAAGAATAAGATGAAATATAACTAATTAAACACAAAATCTGTTATAACATAAACAATCATACCGTTAATAATTCCGTGAAATTTAATTGAGTTGTAGGCCTTTGTGGCCACACATGAGATGTTGGAGGCGCCGGAGGTGACGAACAAGAAAGCAGCGATGGGTTTTGTGCTCAGGTCCTTCAATAATTATAAAATATGCAAATCAATTAAATCATTTTTTGAAAATATAAACGTATAATAAATTCACGTACCTTGACCCTATGATTTGTTTTTCTTCGTTTTGACTGAAGCTCTACCCAGCTCTTCAATCGCTTGGATCTTTTCAAGCCATTTCTTTTCTTGAACCCTTTTCGACACCATAGAAGAGACCGTTGGAGAAATCTTCGTATTGTTACTATTTGCTTGGCCATCTTCTGCTAAACGCATCTCCATTATTTTTTTATTCAGATCATGCATTGTTTCATGGACCAATGAAAATGTTGACTGGTGAACAGAAGCTTCAGTTGCTAATGTGATAAGCATCAAACATAATCTTCGATACCTCTCTGTACTTTCTAACTTAGGATCCTCTTCGACTTCATTACCTATGTAGTCTTGAACTACACCACTTCTAGCTTCTCTTGTCCACCTTTTTAAAATATAACGCTCAGGAAGCAGTTTTACATCTAACACATCAAACACTTTCACAATATGACAACATATTAGTCCAGTAATCTCAAACCTTCGACAACTACAACAAATCGTCATAGTATCATGATCATATGTCACCCTCCATTCTCTATCCTGACCGATCAATTTGATGACATATATAAATGGCAATCCTGTATCATCTTTATGCTTTATGTATGCAGCTGCAAATAAATCAAACTCTTTTTGAAATAGATCAAAGACCGATGGAGTATATATCGTAGAAAGCTGTTGCAACATAGGAGAGCTTTCTAACCTCAATCTGGGCAACTTTTGTCGTGCCTCAAAATCACACTTTAGTTCATTATCTGAGCTCTTCCACAACACCTCTCAAATTCTTGAAAAATTGCACAATGTTTAAGTTGGGCATTGTACAACTCTTGATATTAGAATTCACACTCTCACTAATTTGTGTGCTTCTCATACCAAGCGTAAAACCATTCATGTAGCAACGTGCCCATTTCTCCTTCACACTGTAAATATGTTCCAACCATGTATTATCTTGGAGACTATATTGTGACAATAAGATACTCCAAGCTTCCTCAAATTGAGGCTCATCCTCAAAGCTATACATGCATCTCTTAAAATCTGTTAAGAAGCATGATCCTTCTTTCATCAAGTTCCCCAAGTGTTTGATACCATTTTGCATTAAGTGCCACGTGCATAACCCATGACATGTCCCTCGCATTACCTCATTCAAGGCTTTTGCCATAGCTTGATCCTGATCCGTGAAGACAGTGAGAGGCCGTTTTTGCTTGTGTGCCTCCAAAAAAGTTTCAAACAACCATTTAAACGACGTTGCGGTTTCGTCATACAAAAGTGATGCACCGAAAATCACAGCTGTTCTGTGATGATTGAAGCCCGAGAACACAGCAAGAGGTCTATTATCACGATTCGTACAATAAGTGGTATCCAATGACACCACATCACCAAAGTATTCATAATCAATCAACATTCTTGCATCTGCCCAAAACACATTAGTTATCTGCTCTTCCATGTCCATTTGATTAGCATGATAGAATGACGGATTTTTAGATAACTGATCTTGAAAGTATCTCATCAAACAACCTACTTCGCCATATATCATGCTTCTTTGTCTCTTCGATCGAAGATAATTCTTAGCATCCAAGATGGTGTAACCAATCCCGTCTCTCCCCCCTGCTTGTCTAGTCATCAATGTATAAGCTGATTTCTGTTTAAGCCCAACATCATCTGCCAAATCAATCTCATGCGCTTGAACTTCCGTAATTTTACGTTGAGAAGATAACATATGAACCGTCTCTCGAAGATGGAGAGGATGATTATGCTCTTCTATAAACTCATTTACTTCATATCTGCCATCCACATGGGTGATTCCTAATCTCACATTACAATTTGTTCGAGTCTCCAATCGAGGATTGAGCGTCAAATTATCTCTTTTGTCTTCTTTACGTGTACCTTCCTTACAACAAACATATTTATATGATGTTGTATGACCAGTTTTCTTGTTCTTGTTAAAGTAATGCTTCCTAACTCCAAATCCTGCTTTTCCTCCATACCGAATCCAAAACATCCAAGCATCATCTAAGCTATCAAATTCCATACCAATTCTAGGCTTGAACTCAGTGTCTGGATTTAAATCCATTGATGACAAGATTATTGTCATCAATTACCTGTTAAAGATCAGATACAGGCTAAAAAATAAACACAAATTAATGATACATGATCAGTCAACAAATAAGGTTAAAAAGATTTATATTAAATCATAAAATTCTAGGGTATCTGCTGAGAATCAACAAGTCTAAATGCCCATTCAAAATAATTATTTATTCAATAGAAATCAACTATTTCTTCACATCTATTTGAGTTTATCGACCCTAATTTTAAGAAAAGAACAAAATAAACATTTATATACAATGAGAAAAATAACAATGGAGAAAAGAGAAACAACAATGTTACTGATGTTAGAAAATAAATTAAATACCTGGAAGTTATCTAAAATATGAACTTTGGGATTTTGATTATTTTTTCATAAAATCCATCAAGAAAACAGTTCCTGTTTTGATCTTGGAGAAGGAAAAGTTAATGCGGCGCCAAACCTTACTGTGGATTCCCGCTTGGGAAAAAAAAAGAAAGAAAATGAGTTATCCCATACGACAACGTTTCGGAAAGTGGGTGAGTGCTAATTAATTGCAATTGCGTTTTTATTTAAACGGCACCGTTTCGTCACACAACATGCGGTGCTGTGTTTATATACACAGCAGAGGATCCGTATCGATAAAAACAGCCAATAAAAAATGCAATGCAAATGACATTTAATGAGGGGATGGGTTTTTTTAGAATATTTGGTTAAAAATATGGGTTGGGGTAAAAAAGTGAAGGGATTGTGTCTTGGGTAGGTTAAATTTTTTACTTTCTACTAATAAGTCATTTCCCATTTATAATATGATTCAACTTTGGGACAATTTTAAAAAATCTGAATATTATAGTTGAACCATTGAGCTAACTTTTTGATTATAGAAAATTGAGTAAGGTCGTGTTTGGCCACACTCAAAATTTTGAAATGCTTAAAGTTGATTCTTTGCTTCTAAAAACATGCATGCAGGTAAATTGTGTGCATACTGTTAAATTTATGCATGCAGGTAAATATATGCTGCAGGTAAATTGATGCTATTGTTTCTTTTTAAATCCGAATAAAGTATCTGAATAACGAAATGGTGATTTACCTCAATATGAATTATAAATCGTTTTATAAATTGTTGTTTATTTTTAAGCAATATAAATGATATAATCCAAAAATCAAAACATAGATTCATAAAGTACTTAAAAATCCAATTTTAAAGACAAAAAAGTCAAGTTCAATCACAAAGTAGCCAAATTCAAGCACGAAGTAGACAAATTTAAATATTATTGAAAAATCAAGTTTGACTCATCTTCTAGATATATATTATTCAAATTTAAATAAAATATTATACATAAATGATTCAATTTTGTATGTAAGTAATATATAAAATATTTAATACGTATATAAATAATACGTATAATTTACAATATATATTTATATATAGAAATATATTTTAAATATATAAGAACATATATAATAAATATTATACATATGAATAAATGTTAATATATAAGTAATATATAATATTTATTTATATATTCATAATATATATGATATTTTGTAGATACAAAAGTTTATTTATACAATAATATATAATAACAAATATTATATATAGATTAATAATTTATATTATTTATATATGAATAATATATTACATTCATTTATATTAAGACCTAAATTTTTATATTGTATATATAAATGAGTATATATAATGGAACAGGAGAGTCATTTTTGTCCTAAATTATTTATATTTGTATATATATAAATGTGTGGTTTTGATTAGGGGTAGAAGTCGTTTTTTTGTCTTAATGGGAATACACTTTTCACGCTTTAATGAATAAGCCATTTTTGTCTTCCCGAATAAGACATTAAGCCACAAGTAAACACCTCCAAACGTCTGAGCGAATAAGACATTTTACCCATTAAGCTGATTAAGTCACAAGTAAACAGTAAGTCTTGTTCGGTCAATTCTCAAATTCTTGAAAATCCTGGAAAAGTGTAGGCCTTGTTTGGCAAAATTGGAATTTTGTAAAGTTGGGATTTGGACTTAGGTTCTATTTGATTGTTTCAAAATTTAAAAGGATAATAAAATAAACTTTGACAACCCTTTGGGTAGTTTCGTTAGATGCAAATTTTGCACGAACTCTCTGTTGTGCCCGAGAACGATACTCATAGATCGTAGAGCTATCTTTGACACCAACACACCACATTATCTATAATATAAAATAAATAGACATTTCATTTGCATAATCATAACGTGAATAATATGCAAAATTTGTGATTAAATATAGTTAATATTTTCATAAGTAGTTACAGGGAAATAAGGTAATACAAGCATAAAGTATGCTTTGCAGTATACAACCCTAACAAATACCGCTTGGCCCTACGCGTATGGAGAATTTTTTGGAGAAATTCAGTACCACTATTTATTGGTAAGAGGACTCGAACATGGAACCTCAACCAACAATGTCTGAGTCCTTTACCACGGGGGCAAAGGCTCTGGACTAATGTGTTGGGTAAACTTTTTTAAGTGACTGATTCCACCGCACTGCGGCCCCATACTTCAGAAACCCCCGTCCAGCCTGCCCCACGGGTTAATACCGCTTGGCCCTGCGCGTATGGAGAATTTTTTGGAGAAATTCAGTACCACTATTTGTTGGTAAGAGGACTCGAATACGGAACCTCAGCCAACAATGTCTAAGTCCTTTACCACTAGGGCAAAGGCTCTGGACTAAACTGTGTTGGGTAAACTTTTTTAAGTGACTGATTCCATCGCATTGCGGCCTCATATTCCAGAAACTCCCCTCCGGCCTGGTCCTACGGGTTAATACCGCTTGGCCCTACGCGTATGGAGAATTTTTTGGAGAAATTCAGTACCACTATTTGTTGGTAAGAGGACTCGAACACGGAACCTCAGCCAACAATGTCTGAGTTCTTTACCACTGGGGCAAAGGCTATGGACTAATGTGTTGGATAAACTTTTTTAAGTGATTGATTCCACCGCACTGCGGCCCCATACTCCAGAAACCCCCCTCCGGTCAGGGGTTCTATCCCTCTTGCCTCCACCTTAAAATCTTTCCCGGGGCATATACGCTCTAATTAAGCCTTTGACAGGACCTCATACTGAATATCATCCGTGTGAGTTCGATTCGGGGGGAGGACTTCATGTTCTCTTTACCTGGGAGGATCTGGTTGTACGTCAGCAGAACCCAACAAGACACTGGTTAGTTCGTGCACATCCCGCGATTTAACTTGGTGGCAGTAATGAGAAAGCAGAGCTGTTACCCTCAGACAGAGTTAGGTGTAAGCCTAGAAACTGAGTTATTAAAAAAAGCAGTAATATTAGTAAAATGACATAGCAAACTAAGTAGTAATACTAGTAAGTCTGTGTTCTTTTACGCTTAATTTCAGTATATTTGATTCGATCAATTTGAAGAAAATTCCGTCCAATTCGATAATTCAATACGCTTTCTTTAAGCTCGCCTTGATTCGGTAATTCCTTGAGAATAAAAAATTATTATTATTATCAATTATAATATTTATAATAATTGTTATAATTGTATATCTTATTATTATTATTGTTATATTGTTTTAATATTTTTTAATATGATTAATTATTAGGAGTATTATTTATATTAATTAATATTATCAATAATATTATATATAATTATTATATTAATATTAGTCTTATTGTTATTATTATTTTGTGTTGTTGTAATGTAAAAAATAGGTATTATTGTTCTATATATTGTTATCTAATTTTGTTATTAATTATTATTAATAATATCAATATTATCAATAGTATTACATATAAATTATAGTATTATGAATAAGTTTAATGGCCATCGGGTAACTTCGGGGCCGGTGAGTGCTATCCCCGCCCCCGATCCCCAAGCCCGAAACTAATCTCCGAACCGGCCCCGATCCCCAAGCGGGGATTATTTTACTCCCCGATCACCGCCAGGAATGGGGAACGAGGATCTCCGCGGGGAAACGAGGAATTTTAGTTGTTTTCTAATAAAATGTAAATTATGAATAATATTTTCTAATATAAATTAATATGATAAATTATAATATTTAATATTTATTTTAATTTAATACAATATTTTGGATGGGGTGGGGACTGGATCGGGTCTCGCGGCGGAGAAAATGTCCATCCCTATTATTGTCATTATATATATTTATTATCTAATATTAATGACAATAATAATAAATATTATTTTTGTTGAGTTCAATTCAATTCGGTTAAAAAAAATAGAGTTTAAATATACTAGTAAAACTAGTCTTTTCACCCGTGCATTGTACGGGAAAACATGTCAATTATTAACACTTAATAACTATAATAGTTTAAGAAAGTCTCAATAGAAACATTTTTACATTAAACATTCTCTAACAATAATTGTTATCCATATTGTCTCAACACAAACATTACATAACATAGATTGATACAAATAAAACACTTTCAAATGTTTGAAGAATGGACAACATACATATGCATGTAAATTTACACCGGTTGAAAATCTATCGAGTTGCTAATATTTCATTTCATTTTGTACAACTGCAAATATAAAATAACAATAATAAACCAGGAAAAATAGAAAACACTCATGTCTAAATATTTTTATAACCCAAAAATAGATTTCACAACTTACAAATTCTCTAGGGACAAGTCCAATTTGGCATGAATTCAAATATATCGGCGTACATTAACCACGAATATATAAAATAATTGTACTTCTAAAAAAAATATATGAACTTATATTCAAGCATCTTATTACTTCAAGCCCGAGCAACATAAATTTAAACTTTCCGTTTTACATGCCAAAATCACTTTTAGCTACCGGTGGAAACGTTTCATATTATTACATCATACGCAAACGTTTCGTATTATTACATGATGTTGCCTTGTAGCAATATCCAATCCTTTCAATCCTTTCAGCTATACCACGACATGCCCATTCAATATATGCACCTCTCTCAGCATCACGGGATTACCCAATTGTTATATGCTAAGAAAATAAATTAAACCAATACTCCATTTTTTTAGATAGAGCTGCTCAGTTATTTCTACTATTGTTGTGCTTTCAAGAGTTTGATCTTCTGCACAGGATAAAGAATAAAAAATAATAGGAAAATATATATATATATATATAAGAGAGAAACCGAGAAACTGAGGGAGGGTGAGTTTTGTTTTTGTGAAGTATGAATATGGCAATTCTAAAGAAAAAATATTGTATGACGAAATAATAACACAATTTTTGACAAGATTTCCAATTCCTAACGTTATTGAGAATACAATCCTACAAATTCAAACTCGATTTTATAGATGTGCATAGAGTATAAGCTACCAGTTCACACACACACACACACATCCATCCACCCAGTTGTAGAGTTATGTAGAAGACGGTGAACATTCTTCAAGCTACTTCACATTATCATCATCCTCAATCACTTTGATGCAATTCTGGTGGTTGAAAACATCAAAAGTTGAAAGAGCCGAAAAGTTTAATGGTTCTAAAAAAGGTTGGTGCAAGTCAAGCAGTTACCATGCTTTTTATTTTTTTCATTCAGACTAAAATAGTTTGAGGTTCACTCTCTGGCTGAAAACGGTTATCCAACATCGATATGAATTTGAGAACAATTCTAGATTTGATAGAGCTGCCTTAAAGCATACATAAAGCTAAACCAAAACACTCAATTACCAAACTAATGACATATATTAATCCTTTCCACGAGAGCTCCTCCGACACAAGAGGAACATAATGATGTGCTGCGTAGATAACCAAAAAAAAAATACAGTATGTACTTTATTGGAAAAATTTCAACTTTCATTTTTTCTTACTAATTTTTCAGTATTCAACACAAGCATAACCTAAACCAGCCACGATGAATTTTTATCTCCTATAAATTTACAATATTTACCTAAAACATTCCAAAATTTACAATATCTAAGACATGATGTTAATTATACTGTATATGAATCGTCAAAAAAAAATGATACAAAATGAATGTAAATATGAAACAAAAATGGCACAAAAGTCATAAATGTGAAAAGAGCTCGTAAGAAATTCACCATCATTTGAAGAGAAATGTATCTTGGGCATAAAGGTATCAAATAAAAACATATAGAAAATGGTTTAAGACTTCTATCATTTTCCACGAGTTTGCAAGACTCACAATAAAACTTAGATATACAACGACAAACGATGTAATCCGTGCTTGAATTATTACACCATGCAATAATATTTTCATAAATTTTCCAAAGTGATTAAAGACTATTGTCTACCGCCATACCCTCAATTAGGACAAAAACATTGAGATTTATATAGAGACATATCCATAAAATATAGAAATAAGACGCACAAAATCGCACAAGAAATCTCATATATGATACCTTCTCATTGAACATATTTCACAAATACATAGAATAAACTATGATCTCGTACTTGATGATGCGGCCAAACAGCCGCCTTCTTGTCAACAGGTCTATAACTAAAACACAGGCAAGACCAATCATGAACCAACCAAAATCGATCTCCGTTTCATGCACCTAAAGTTTGCTAATCTTAGAGTCTCGGATCATTGTAATCTAAAAAGAATATAAACTATTGTTGAGATTTTTTAGAGAGCATTACACCATTTACACCATTCATTTAATCCACATACATCGTAAAAGCTATGTATCTGAAATATATTTCGCTTGACGGCATGAAATTCAGCTCAAGTGACATACCGCAATGGTGGGGCTTGACCTTTCTTTTCCTTTTATAGATAAGTAAAATTTTGAAAACAAAAAACTATATTATTTATTTACACGAGCTATCATAATAGAACACATAGTCTATTCTATGTTCAAATGCAAATGTAATGCAATTTTGCCATTGAGAAGCACATGTTTGATCATATACATATTTTTAAGGAGCAATTCCAATATTAATTCAGCCCATTACTTTGTAACTAAATTAAAATTCAGGAGTTGTTTCTTGTAATTAGCACTGAAATATGGTATATTTGATATTTCATACATATCCCCTAGCATAAAGAGGAAATTCGAGTAGCGGCAGTTTTACTCGAGTAATAATAAATAGCACTGGTTGAGAATGTATTAGTAAAATAAACTCCAGTTTTTTGATTATTCGGAATCTAATATGAACATTAAGGAAACCGAAGTGAGAATATTTTGGAATTTACATGTTTATCATGAGAAACTTGCGGCTATCTCCACGATTACGCTCCTATTTGCAAAGCACGACTGACGCCTCTGTCCTCCTTCTTTCAGTGCCTAGTCTCACCCTCAAAGAAATTAAAATAGAAATTTAAACATGAATTAAAAACAGAAAGTAAAAAGAGAAATTAAGAAAGAAGTTAAAACATCTGACGAAAATCCTAATAAGTCAATCAAACGACCTAGACAGTAACAAAATAATCTGAAAAACTTGGACCACATTTTCAATATAAAGATTCATACTCACAACAACTAAATGATTAGTTCCACTTCAGAAATAAAGTAAAATTTTTAAATATAGAATTCGCATGAGCATAATATGAACAACACAAATTGGAGAGGGTGCAAAAAAATAAAGAAAACATTGGTACTGTAGAAATTATAGCCTACAAACTGATCAGTAGTGATTAATTTTCATAATATGTCACGAGTAAATCAAACAAAAAAAATTATTGTGTACTTTCATATTGAAGAAGATGAAATTAAAATAACCTGAAAGCAATGGAATCATACAAAACCAATTATAAAAACAAATAAAAAGGAAATAATTTATATAAAATTTCCAATGAAATTATATATAATATATGCCTAAATTCAAAACCCTATGTAGAAATTGAAACGGGTATGATTGTAGATAGGTGAATATCTATATAAGTAAGAATTTCATCCTTTAAAAGTGGAGAAAAAAATATGGTAGTTAGAATCAGAGAAACCCCCTTAAAGTATTGCAAAGCCCCTTTTGTCAGAACAAAGAATTAAAATAGAAATTAAAAGCAGAAATCAAAAGAAAAATTAAAGCAGAAATAAAAAACATAAAGGCAAAACAGAAATTTAGAAAGTAAATAGAAATTAACAACAGAAAATAAAACCAAGAATTAAGATGAAAAATCTAAACAAAAATAAAAACAGATTTCTAAACAGAATTAAAACAGAAAATTAAGACAAAAATGTAAAACTGAAATTAAAACAGAAATTAAAGGTATAAAATTAGAACAAAAATTAAAGCAGTAACAAAAATAAAAAATATCAAAAGAGAGATTAAAATGAAAAATAAACACAACTTTGAGCAAAATAAACACAGAGACACTAACTCGAGGTCTTAAACACCAGTGACCTCTTTAATGATAACCTTGTGCTCAAAATATGTTTGAATTTCAGTTATTTTCAAAATCGCAAAAATTCTATTAAAATATTGCTAACCGCTTTTGTTAATACATAATTAAATCTGAAATTAGAACATAAATTAAATATAAAATTAAAACATATAAAAAAACATAAATAAAATTAAATAGAAAATTAACAGAAATTAAAATATAGAAATATAAAATAGAAATTAAAAATAGAAACTAAAAACAGAGTTAAAAAAAAATAGAAATAAAACAGAAGTATAAAACAAAAATTAGAACAAAAATGAAAATAGAAATTAAGAATATAAAATTAAAATAGAAATTAAAATGGAAGTATAATACAGAAGTTAGAAACAGTAAAATAAAATAGAAAATTATAACAAAAATTAAAAACTAAAATGAAAACAAAAATTAAAACAGAAAAAAAGAAATATAAAACAGAAATTAAAACAATATATTAAAACAACAAATTAAAAACAGAAAGTAAAAACAAAAATGGAAACAGAAAATTGAAACATAATTGAAACAGAAATTAAAAAAAATAAGTAAAACGGAAATTGGAAAACAGAAAATCAAATTTTTTTTTAAAGCAACCCTAATTATAGATTCGGAGAAGTATGCACACAACCCTAATTATAGATTCAGCAAAAAGTATGCACCTTTTATCCAAAAATAATTTTCTATTTCTGATCTTGATGAAGGTCTTTATGCACCCTGTTCCGACCAACAAAGCACAAGCAGTTAAAAATTTGATAAAAATTCGCAAAAAACACATGAATCGAAAGCAAAAGCAAGCATACCAGGAGGAGCAATTGACGATGTGCATCAAGAATTAGAGAGAAAAATAGTGCGACTGAGAAAGAAGATAGAAAAAAATAGCAAGGAGCCGCAAGTAAATAGAAAA
Organism: Orobanche coerulescens; assembly: GCA_033398695.1. Lineage (NCBI taxonomy): Eukaryota > Viridiplantae > Streptophyta > Magnoliopsida > Lamiales > Orobanchaceae > Orobanche > Orobanche coerulescens. Next base: position 195,619,339 of record CM065806.1, on the reverse strand, counting down.
GGAAAAAAAAGGACAGATAGATCTATAAAAAAAAAAACTGTTGGAGAAATTTGGGGAGCTAATAAAATAAAATTTTATTACCAAAAATAAAAATTAATATAAAAATAATTGACCAACATTTGGACGGAAAACTTTTAATAAATGAATTAAAAATAATGAAAAAACTTTCATGTTATATAGTATAGATCGTAGTTGGTGTGTCGCTACTATGATGGGTGCAAATGGGAAAACATAAAAACTGAGAGAATTGTATTTTTTACTTTTATTGTATATTTTATCCTATTGTCTTTGCGTGGTGTATTTTTGACAGGGAGCTGTGCGCAGAGTCAACCTCTCTTTTGTTAGAGCAACGTTCATCGAGAGTGAAGTAGCCAAATTCCGCGTAGGTAAGTCCCATGTGGATTAAGCCATGGGCTCAGGTATGGTCTCGAGCTTTTTTCGAATTATATGTTTTTCTCTGTATTTATCACACGAGATTCTGCTGTGCACTAAGCTGGGGGTCTTCACGAAAACAGCCTCCCTACCGTAATAAGTAGGGGCATGATCTGCGTACATTTTACCCTCTCCAGACCCTGCTCTGAGCGGGATATACTAAGTATGTTTGGTTTGGTTTGATTTTATAAAAACTATGAGAATATATGGACAAAACGTCTCATGGGTTCTTAACGATATTATCCAAATCTTGTGGGGCTTCTAATTAATTTATCGCCTTACATAAATCTCAAACGTAACTGTAGATCAACAAAGTTACTTATCGACGAACAGATCTGTGCCAAATTTGTTCTCACCAAGAAATCAGGAACCCTACCCAAACCCTAATTCAATAGATTGTTGCAATCAAAGTTCAATCCTTTTTACCTTGTCAGAGAAACAGGGAAAACAATAGGAATGGCCAGTGATTCCAGTGAACAAACGCATCGAAAGCACCACCGTCCATCCTCCACCGACGACGCGGAGGAGCATTCGAAACGCCGCAAGCACCGCCACCATCGCCACCGCCACCATCGTCGTCATCGGAGCAGAAAAGATGAAGAAGGAAGGACTGAGATAGCTAGGGAAGAGATGGAGAGTTCAAAAATCGATGAAATTGAGGTTGAATCTAGGAAATTGGAAAATAATGCGGATGACGGTGGTGGATCGTTGGGCGGCGTTTTGGTGTCTGGTGGGTCGGGATTCGCTGGGATTGATTATGAAATGGAGGAAGGGGAGATCGTGGAGGATGATGGCTTGGTTAATTATGTTAATGCAGAATCTGATAAATCGAAGAAGAATTTGAATTCAGATATTGAATTGAGGGAAATTGAGATGAATGGATATGACGATTCTAACATGGTGTGTTCAGTTTCCCCTCGCTCTATTCATCAATTTTACTTACTATTGTTTATTGGATTGGAGAACAGGGGTTTGGATTCTTTTGTTGATTGTTTGCTGAGAATCTGGATTGCTAAATTTTGATTTTGGGCGTGTGTGCACACTTATTATCAGATCATAAAGCAGTTTTTATTATAATGCTTGTTACATACACTACATACACTTGGAGTTTTATGTATATACTTGGAGCAAGTTGTTTTATTCATTCCTTATCCTTTTAAATGTCATATTGTAGTTTGGCAACTGTATTCTAAATTTCTCTTCTTTTTAATTATTTAAAATTAGGCTTCTTATAAATCAGGAAGAAGTTGGTTCATATGGGTTTCTGATGAGGTTTTGTATTGATAGAGATTTCTTACTGTAGTCTAGATGCACTACATGACACGACAACTTTCATCAGTAGGGAGCTTTGCGCTCTGTAATTACATTTTGTTGCCAGGAAAAGTTTCCCTAGACGTTCCCACTTTCCAGAAGACTGAAATGATGGCTTTCATATGATTGTAAGACTTGGTTACATGTCTAAAACTTTTTGCATGCACTGTTACCTTTGTGATCGTGAATTTGTTGAGTAATGTTTTTCTTTTTATTTATTCCTTACAGGGAGCTACTGAACAGAATGTGGAAGGAGTTGGTAACAGAAAATTGGGGAAAGACTGTGTGGAGGGCAAAGAAAATGGTGAGATGGATCACGAGAGACTGTCTAATTCGGATGGTCTTGCAAATGGGGAGTATGAGAAGAAATATCGCCAGCTCGATGAAGTTGACTCAAAAAGTCATAGGAAATCTTCATCTTTTGAGAAAAGGTCCAGATATGTTTCGCACTCTCACTCACATGAGAAGTGCTTAAAAGAGAGTTCTCATAGTTTAATGAAGTCACCTGAATGGTCCAGGGCAAGGTCTCGGTCCCGAAGCATTGCACGAGAGGCTTCTGTGGAGGACCCCTATTTTTTGGGTAGAAAACATCAAAATGAGTCTGATGACCGAATGGTGATTGCACGCGACAAAACCTACAGACACAGCAGCAGAGATGTTACAAAGGAGAGAGAATGGGAGCTGAGTTTTAGCAGATATGCAGAGAGAACAGAGACTCATTATGGGATGGAGACTCGTGATGTATATAGGGAAGGAAGCCGGGAGAGAGGTCCGAATAGAGATAGGAGAGAGAAAGAAAAGGAGGATGAGATGGAAAAGGAGAGAGAAAGAGACAGATATAGTGATAGATATAGATGGGAGAGGGAGCATGAGATGCTGAAGGACAGGTTCAGAGACAGGGACAAGGAACAGGAGAGGGATGGAGACTGGGAAAGGGAAAGAAGAAAGGTGAGGGAGAGGGAGAGGGAGAGAGGGAGAGAGAGGGATGGAGAGAGAAGTAGAGAAGGGCCTAGAGATGGCAGAAGGGATAGAAGCAGAGCTGACAATAGGGATCATGAGAGTGAACGATTAAGGAGGCGCGAGAAACATGATAGAGATGGGCAAGGTTACAGAGATAGGGATAATTATTCCAGGCATCGAAGAAATTCTGATGATTACCATAGAGAGAGACCAAGGAGAAGTGAGATAGAAAATGAGTGCTCGAAAGATAAACAAAAGGAAAGTGGTAACTGTGATCTTGAAAGGTATGTTATATTCTAAAGATAAAGAAAATTAGTTAAATTATGGAATGTGGAATCTTCTCTGGCAGTTCATTTTGTGTTTTTGGTTTCAGAGAAGATGAAAGACAAGAGGACTATCAAGATAAGATTGTAATGCAACTTGCAGAACAGGAAGAAGATGATCTTGAGAGAATTAAGGAGGAAAGTAGGAGGCGCAGGCAAGCCATCCTGGAAAAGTACAAAAATCAATATCAGCAAAATGAAACGCCTTCACAAGATATGGGTAAGATTCCCCCCCCCCCCCTCCTCCCCCTCCCTCCCCCTCCCTCCCCCTTCTCCTCCTCTTCCTCCTCCTCTTCTTCTTCCTCTTCCTCTTCGTCTTCCTCTTCTTCGCGCTTATTGTTGTTAAAGGTGAAACTTGAAACCCCTTTTCAAGCACATTCTTCTTTTCTTCTATTCATGTTTTGTTTGGTTAATTCTGGACAGATAAGGATCAAGTTGGAGAGTCTTCAGCACAAGTGTCATCCACAGAGGTTATATCAGGAAAAACTGACAATCGGGTGGAAGGTGCAGATATTTATGTTCCTGAATCATCCTTTTCTGTTGGGAAATCGCCTTCACAGAATGGTTTTTCTGCTCTTCAGATGCCCACTGTAACTGGTGGACTAGGAGGGGGTAGCCCGAAGGTACTCCAGTTGCCCTTAATATAACGCGTTTTAATTTTACATTTCAACAATGATGAATTTCAGATGTTATTTTTATATATTCTTAAAATAAAGAAGTGATCCCATATTCTTACGGTCTTTTTATTATCTAATTATGTATTTATTGTTTTTTCCTTCTCTTTTTGTTCGTTTATATTTCGAAGTCATTTTAAGATCATGATGAAATTCTTTGCCAAAATTTGCAGAGCGAGAGGTTGGATGATATGTTTTCGGACGATATATTTGGAGAATCACCCGCTGGAGTGCGTAAAGTGGTTAGTCTTTCAATTTTTATGTTATTGTTGAACTTTCAGTTTTTATTTGAATTTTCTTTAATTGCAACACCCTCGGAGTCCTTTGTACTTTACTACTTTTCCATGCCCCAGTTCTTTTGTTGAGCTTTTTTCTTATTCAGTGGTCATATCTTCCCCTTTCCTCGACATGCTAATGTTATTTTCTTGGTTTCGTTATGTAATTTTATCTTTGTCATTGGTAGATGACAATACTTAAAAAATGTATTTTTTTTTAATATATAGATTTATTTTCTGCTCTCAGTCACTTGGGAGATGAAAACTTTTTCTTAATTTGTGTTGGTGGCCGCTCAATGTGATTTTATGTTATGACCCTTTTTATTTTATATTTATATTTTTTAATGTGGATAAAATTCTTCCACAGGGCAAATTAGACGGCGTAGCTGTCGAGAAGAGTGGATTTCATGATAATTGGGATGATGCCGAAGGTTACTATGGTATGTGGCTGACTTTAATTTTATCTATATATTTGTGCTGTTGTGCATCACCTTAGTTGATAAAAAGATGTTTTTTTTCAACTTTATTTAATTTGTAATTTTTTTTTTCCAATTAATAAAAAAGATGAGTTTTCTTCAGTTTTATTTATTGGTAAAAGTTAAAAAAAATCAATTTATTTAATTGATAATTTGTTTTGTTTTGCTAGTTCATGTGCATGTATTTACATATAAACGAGTTAAGGTTGAAGGTATCATCATTTGAAGTCGAAGTTTACTTTTTATTATAACTTCTCTGACAACTTGGTGTATAACTGGTTCTGCTGTCCTGTATTTTTATCAATATATGATGCTGCAACACATTTTATGGAGTTCTTGGCGTGGGTACATTCCTGGAAAGAAGATGGTTTAAATACTGCTTAAACTTGTTTTGATGCATGTTGACTTTTGTTGGAAGTATGCGTCTTCATCATTTTTATCAGATTTTTCGAATTGTTTAGATATTGACGGCAGTTAATCCTCTTGTCATTTTATGACCATTGTTTTGTTAATAATCCTTTCATGTGTTTAACTACCATACCAGGCTACCGTTTTGGAGAAATACTTGATGGCCGATATGAAATAATTGCTACCCATGGAAAAGGCGTATTTTCTACTGTTGTTCGTGCAAAGGATCTAAAAGCTAAACCTGGTGACCCTGAAGAATTAGCAATTAAAATCATACGTAATAATGAAATAATGTGAGTGATTACTGGTTTTGTGGTTTTCAGATCTAAATGGATGTTACTTAACTGTGATTATTGTATGTGTCCTTTTTCCATTTAGGTACAAGGTGGGTATGGAAGAATTGACCATATTAAAGAAGTTAGTTGGCACGGACCCTGAGAATAAGCGCCACTGTGTTCGTTTTCTTTCTACCTTCAAGTACCGAAATCATCTATGTTTAGTTTTTGAATCTCTTCATATGAATTTACGTGAAGTTCTCAAGAAATTTGGTCGTAATATTGGTCTGAAGCTTACTGCTGTGAGGGCATATGCTAAGCAACTCTTCATAGCATTGAAGCATCTGAAAAACTGTAGGGTTCTTCATTGTGATATCAAGCCAGATAACATGCTGGTATGCAGTCAAGGCTCTGTTCGTGTTTTTACATAATCATTTAAATCTACCTTATAATTTTGATTCCCTTCGCTGCTTATTATGTGTTTCCTCCTTAGGTTAACGAAGCAAAAAATATGTTGAAGCTTTGTGATTTTGGCAACGCTATGTTTGCTGGTAAAAATGAAATCACCCCTTACCTTGTGAGCCGTTTCTATCGTGCTCCTGAGATCAGTGAGTGTTCCATTTTTTACCTTTAATGTTACATTTGATTCCTGTTCAGTTCTTGAAAGTGTTTTGGTGGGATGAGTGATATATTTCTTCTTTTGCAGTTCTAGGCCTGCCGTATGACCATCCCATGGATATTTGGTCCGTGGGTTGCTGCTTGTTTGAGCTTTATACCGGAAAGGTTTTGTTTCCAGGTGCTACCAATAACGACATGCTTCGTCTCCACATGGAATTGAAAGGCCCTTTCCCAAAAAAGATGCTACGTAAAGTCAGTGACGAGTTTGATCCCTCAGACGACTTTATTTTCATCTGTTTCTCTAATATTTTATTTTCAGACTAGTTATGTGTCTTAACTCAGCTACTTTCTTACAGGGTGCATTTACGGATCAGCATTTTGATCAGGATTTGAACTTTCTCACAACCGAGGAGGATCCTGTCTCAAAGAAGGTCAGTGTGGGAAAATTGTAGTGATTTGCTTCTTCTATTAATAGTAAATACTCAAGTTTCAAGTTGGAAATATCGATTCTGTTTCTTGAGTCGAGTGTTTACTCCTTTTTTTTTTTTGGTAGGCCATAAGGAGGCTGGTTGTAAATATTAAGCCAAAAGATTTTGGCACCTTAATTTCGGGATCGCCGGGTGAGGATGCGAAAATGGTAGCTAATTTTAAAGATTTTATGGAGAAAATATTTGTCTTGGACCCAGACAAGAGGTTGAATGTTTCACAGGCATTGATCCATCCTTTCATCACGGGCAAGTGAACAATGATGCTGATTCTATGACTACAGAACTGCTGTTGCATTAGATAATTATAAATTTGTTGTTGTTTCCAATACTGAATTATCTAATTGGGCATTTATTTGTCTTTGTCGTCTCCGTGTGGGAGGAAGAACTCGGAAGACTGTGACTGGGGCTTGGTTGAGAGGGAGGCAATTAAGGGGGGATTCCTTTCCGTGGACTGTTTTCTGTTTCTATTGTAAGAAACTCCTTGAAGGCGTACTTCCATCTGTATTATTTTTTGATGACAATGAAAAAAGCTTATTGATGTTTTTGCTTTTCTACTATTCCTTTTTCTCTTATATGCTGGAGGTAATTTCAGCAGTTAAAGTTGGATTTATTGCCTCAATATAGACATCAACCAACCAATACCATCATCCATCCATATACATGTATCTATATGTCGGGAAATTGTGATTGTGATTCTCTTCTGAATTTCATTTGGAAATAGATTTTTACACTTGCCCACCATTATATAATCTTCCAGGTGGTCTGTCGTTAAGAGTGGATGTTTCCGTTCTTATTTTGACAATTTTCCGCTAATTATTCTACTGGATTGTTTCTCTGTTTATTATCGTCCTATTTTTTACCCTAATTTTGTTGGGTGTACTAGAGAGTCTAATCTAATCTTTCATTCAGGATTCTACGTGTGCTATGAGGAAACCGTTCAGTGCTTTAGATGATTAAAGGCACTCTGAAGAAGGTACCTTGGTTTGTTAATTAGGAGTTTACATGTGGTCCTTTCAGAACTAACATTATCTAAAGTCAATTACTTGAATAATCCTTTGATTAATTTGCCATGATTGATTGTCTGTATGCACTTGTAGGATATTTTGGTCAGTGCTTTTTAGTTTTTTACTTCTTTTGAGTGTTGAAAATGATCGCCCTGAGTACATTGTTTGTCTTCATAATGTTTAGTGGCCATATGATATGTGCTACAACAAAGTAAATGTTTTCTTCTGTGTTTAGTTTAATGTGGTTAAGAAAATCTGAATAATGCTTGTGTCTATATCGCCTGTCGGTCTACTATGATTTAGGTTGCAATATGAGTGCCTTGTTTTTAGTATATGTCATCAAGTTGATATGTATCTGATCCATGATTTGGTTGTTCTGGAGGATTGTATGCCTTGGAGATGTCGGGGTCCTGCGTTCGAGTGAAAATTTATATGTAAGTCTCTCAAGTTTTTTTCCTTGTCCTCTTTTTGTGAATCAACCTGGTTAAGTGATATTAAAATTTAGATTTGACCCACACTTTTTTGTTTGTAGGTTGAATCTTCTTGCCTCTACAACTCTGGTAAGTACCCCTACATATGCCTAACTTTTTGCCCTCCAGTGGTCCTTATATTACCTGGTAAAATAGTTTGATGAATCATCCGAACCAATTTTTAAATTGTGTAACGATTCTGGTTATGGTTCTTCAAAGTTTTACTAAGAACCGAACTGGTTCCAGCCCTACATTCACATTCACATCTTAATAACCGCAAATATACACCAAGAACTGGACTGCAACTCGAGAACAGGAAATTCATGCTACTGTAATAAAAAATTAATATCACATCTTAAACAAAGCTTAAAAGTCCAGAATCATTATAATGTGTACGATAAAATCACTCTCAACTTATACGTATTTATATTTTTTGTTTTTGCCTTTTAATATTCATATTAAATTTTATTATTAATTATATATCATTCGGTCCCGGTTATCCATCGACAAAAATTTCAGGAACCGGAACCGAGAACCAAAATGGTTAAAAATAGTCGAAATGGAATTAAGAACCGAAAAGAAGACGAACTGAATGACTCGGTTCGGGTTCAGTTCGGGGTTTTCTGGTTCTCGGGTTCGAAGTCCTAGCCCTACTGGGATGCTCTCAGATTATTTTTTTGCAATTTGTGACCGACATTTTTACAAGTAGAACTCAGTTTCAGTAATATTTCAGTTTTAATCAGACTGCTTATCCAGACATGTTTTCAATCTTTCGGAACAATGAGTTATAGGGTTGGTTTGAAATCCTTCATATTTGATTTTCAAAATACTGTATTCTATATGAGAAGTGGGAGAGGGTTACTTGGTATTTATGTTTATGCACGAGGGCAAACAAGCAGCAGTTGATGCGACTTCGGATTTCCTTCAATTGTTTTATTATGAGTAAGATTTGTAGGTTAAGAGCCATAATTTCACGATACATGTGTTTTTTTTAATTTTTTTTTGCTATATTGTTTTTGGGTTTTTTCCCCCTCCAGATTTTAGGGCACTTTTTTTAGTGAGTTATTTTAGTTTCTCGTAGCGTTTTCTATTTTTTTGGTACTTTTCTTCTTCTTTAGTTTTTCGAAGATTTAGTTTTTAGAGGACCGTCGGACGGATCCATCAAATCATAGTGTACCTCGTTAACTAATGTTTTGGTAAATTTAATTGTATGCTTGAGAAGTGAGGGATTTTAAAAGTTGGAAGCCTGGTCACATAAACCCATTGTTAAGTGCCGTGATGAAGTAAATCATGAGGTTCACGCACGCGTCTGCACACACACACACACTGCTCTCAATTATGCTTCGGTGAGGTGGAGAAATATGGGGGTGTTTGCAAACTCTAAAGAAAAAAGTGATTCTCAGCTTTAGATGGAAATAATGAGTTGGATTCTGTAGCCAGGGTGATTGATCCCACACCCTACGTGAATTTGTGTTTTTCTTGTTATACTAAAACGAAGGAGACTCGTATCACTAGGCTAAATGTGTTACCCCCCCCCCCCCCCCCTCGCTCTTCCTCCCTCTCCCCTTCCCCCTCCTCTCCCCACCCACACCCCCAACTAAGGTTATGTCCCTCCCTCCCTCGACTAGGATTATGTTAGAATCGTAATAATTGAACCGGTGCAATCGTTGATATTACAGTGTACTGAGAGGACCAAATCACAACCTCTTGAAGAGATGCAAAAAATTGTGTTGTCCTTGGTCAGGTGCATTTTTTTTTTCCTTTAGGGTTGGGCCTCTTCATTTTTCTTTGTTGGTTTTGTTTCTTCCTGAACTGTTTTTTTTTTCAAGTTTTTTATTGTTTTTCAATTTTCTTTTTATTATATAATTTTTTTATTTAGCTATTTTATATTTCTTACCTATAAAAATAGTTATAGAAGACTGTCGGTTAGTTTCTTAGTTTACTGTTTGGTGTGTTGCTTTTGTACACTCGAGCTTGTAAAAAATGGTGTGAAGGATTTTGTACACTCAAGCTGGTAAAAAACGTCCAAGGCCAAATGACGAAGATGTTAGAGCTGAGCCTCTGACCACCCAAATCAATCAGCAGAAGAATAAAAACACGGTGTACATATTGCTGTTAAATTGATCGTATTCTCATTTTTTGGTCTAAAGGTCTTAAATTTTGACATTCTCATAATGATAATATAAGAATATGAAATTCTTTAGTTGTCCTAATAAACTCTTTGCAACGTTAATTCAAATGTCTATAGCTAATGCCGAATTTAGGCTCGTGGATAATTTGAAAAAACTTGAATAAATGTTTGACAAATGAATTTGTTTTCTCTGGTCCCAACTTGGACAAGTGGAATAAATACCTCTAGATGTAGAGAAGAAAAAAATCAATAAATTTCATTGTTTGTTTTTATATGTATATTTATGTATACGAATCAGAACACTTATTTTAATCAATATTATTTGTATACAACGTTACTATTCTCAAAAAATGCATCCAAAGTTGTGATTATTTTCTTAATTCTGTTTAAACCAAAAATGCATCGTATTCTGATTTTGTATATGGTAGACATAATATATAATGGTGAATTATTTTCTTAGACTTTTAGTATTCAGTACATATCGCTATATTAGTGGTCTCAAATGTATTTCATTCTTTTTTCAATATATTATTAATCTAGCCTAAATATATTGAATGTTGATCAAATATTTATTTTTATAAAGAATAATTTTAAATGTAAAAAAATACTAATTAAAAAGAATTATGATACAACTACTCTCTAAACGAATAAATATTTTTGATATCCATTAATGAATCATATATTCATTTAGTGCAAGCACTCATTAAGGTGTAACCGTAAAATGAATTGTAGGGTGTAATTTCACAAATGGGTTTGTTTTTCATTTTTACCTGTCGAACAAGGATAAGAAACAATGAGAAACACAAGTCCTCTACTATAAGCATCACTTATCATGAGGGAGTTGGTCGGTATTTAAGTGGTATATTAATTGACATAGGGGCAAACTCCATGCGCTGATGCTCTGCGGCTAGCGGGGTTCGGTCCGTTTGTTTTAAAGGCCTGAGGTGAAACTAAGAAAAAGCCATGTAGTAATACTGATGAAAGTGATTGTCAGTTTTTTTGTTTGAAAGCAAAGTAATTTCTTTAGATGATTCTTAGGGAGTGTTTGCAATAACTAAAAGTGCACTTTTTAATTGAATCGTTTTTGGTTTCTTATTATGTATGTGGTCGACATTACAAACAAATGAAGGCTTCCACACCAGTTATGAGGAGCAAGAAAAAAAGTAAATTAAATAAAAAAACAGTGGATAAAATCGGGTGTTGATCCTGGGTGATTTATAATGTGCACAAACTTTAAATTGTGCATCACAATCAAGCTTTTGAATATTTTTAAATCTAAACTAATTTATATATAATAGAATTATGTTCAAAGTTTGGACCCTTACAATCAAGCTTGAGGCGGCCGCCTCATGGATCTCACTAACGGGCTGGCCCTGGGTGGTCATCAGTGGTGCAAGTCACCAGTTGTACAACTTACACTTGCTCTCCATGTAATTAACCAACGAGGCAAAATACCAAACTTAGTGATATACGGCCTAGATTACCATTTCTATGATAAACACACTTAGGCATTTCTTCTTCCCATTTTTCTTTCTATTGTAAGGCTTTTAAACGTCATATTGGTTGTGACAAACTGATATTTGAATCTCAAATTTCCATACTAATAATGTTTAAGCATTATCACATGCTAGAAAAATTCAAGTCTTGCCTTCAACAGTGAACTATTTCTTTCATTGTCGATTAGTTTTGTATAAAAATCACGGACTTCAACATGGTATCAGAACGGGCTTTCTACACGTGCGAGTCGAACGACCCAAGATATTCTACTTCCGCCGCGCCGTCAGGAGTTAAAAATATACGTTGTGAGCTTTGAATCCGGCTATGCGTGAGGGCATCTGTTGAAGCATTATCCCACATTGAAAAAATATAAGTCTTGTCTTCAATATGTAATGATCAAGAACTATTCTCCTCATTGTAAACCGGCCGGTTCAAGCCGATTTGAGGCCAGGGACAAAATTAAAAACGAGGCCCTTTACGATATTTTTTTGGGTAAAGAAGGCCCGGTCGAAGCCGTTTTTGCCACTTTTTTCTGCCAGCTACGCAAGGGACGTCGAACATATGTAATTTTTAATCTTTTGCCTCTTTTTATCTGTCAGCTACACAAGGAACGTCGAACATATGTAATTTTTAATTTTTTTTCTAAGGACTGTTAGGTAATTTGTATATACAAAATGGGTCTAGTAATTTGGAGCCCCTGGGCTATCGCCCAAGCCGCCCCCACCCCCACCCCCCAATTGGACCGGCCCTAATTGTAAATTAAATTCGAGATGGAATTCCAGAATTTTAACAATAACAGTCTTGTTTCCAAGAGATCACATATTGAACAGATCCGAAGCATCACTCATGAAACTGAGTAAACAAAGACGAACCATAAAAAGCATAACATACTTTTTAACATAACATCTGCCATCAACCTTACACCTTACAGTAAAAAAGGACATCAGAAACTCAAGCTGATATTAGACAATATGATTAAAGCATGATACTAGGAGTACAACCAAAATTACCTTAAAAACGACAACATACAAGCTGCCTCTGATCCATATTTTACTGCTAGAATCTGATTGAGAAAAGCTCAGATGCATCTAGGTCGTTTCTTTCCATTTTGCACTAGATCACCAAAGGATTGCAAGCTGACGCCAACATCTTCATCATACTCCACACCGAGTTCTTCCTTTACAACCAGCAGTAGTCGAGACGAAAAAAATTATTTTTTTTTTCGGCCAACAACTGAAAAATGAAAAACAATAAATGACTCGAGCCAACAAAGTACCTTAAATTCTTTCAGATTTTTGGGGGAATTCTCAGTTATGGCATCCCAGATGTCTTTGAACATCCTCTTACGTTTTCGCCACTGGTTTGTCATATTGGTGTACATCTTCTCGACAGCCTGACGCTCTTCCTGGCTCACCAGAGTAACTCCTTGCCTCAACTTGATCAGCTTTTCCTCCATTTGCTTAACCTTCGAATTATTACAACATCGTATTGAGTAAATACGCCTATAGTGATTTCGACTCTACATTATATTTACCTCGTTTCCCAATTGCATTTTTCTGGTTTGTATCTCCTCCAATGTCAAATTCGATTGAAGCGCCTTGACCTCTGCCATTGTTAGCACAAACAGACAAGGTTAGAAAGTGAAGCACCCCTGTTGGTTTAGGCCCAAAACAAAAAAATGTAGAAGGAATAATTACAAAAACAATCTTTGAGAATTTAGCCTAATGACAGAAAGGCCCCAGCGATCTTTCAAAATTGAAAGTAACCCCTTCATACTTGTGTCTATTTTACAAATTACACCCTCGATGATAGCAGGAGATCCATTGGACGATGCAAAAACGCAACGGGGGTGTTTGTAAAACCTCTAAGGGGTATGAAAAATTACGTCTTACAGAAGCTAAAAGGAATAATTACAGGAACAATCTCTGAGAATTAGATTAATTACAAGAAGCCCTAACGATCTTTCAAAATTAAAATTGACCCCTTCACGTTTGTGTCTATTTTTACAAATCACACCCTCTATAGCGGGATATTTGCTAGACGATGCAAAACTCGAGGGGTGTGTTTGTAAAATCTTGATGGCAGTACTTGTAGTTTTCAGAACTGCTCAGGTTCTTTCTGTAATTAGTGAGTCCCTCCAGATGGTTTATGTAATTCATACACAAGAACAAATCCATTCGACATCAATAAGAAGAATCCTTATTGGTGCTTCAAAACCTCTGTTGGTGGCCATCATGATTGCATTACCTGATTTCGCTGCGAGAGTCTACAGTGCATGTATCATTCTCAAGCAGAATCACTTAAGGCAGTCATATATAAACTCAGAGTCCGACGATACACAATGAACTTGTTTGCAAATTAAAGTAAAAAAAAAATGGGGTTCAAACTGCAGCAATGAGGTTCAGAGTAATTACAATTCAGCCACTCTTCTCTGGAAAAAGCAGATAAATTAAGGAGAAAGTATATACACCTGCTTCGACCACAGTAATAGCTTTTTTCCGTTCATCGAGCTGTTCTTGGATTTTGGAATTCTCTTCTTTCATCTGATTGAGCTCGTCATTGTTTGGAATGTCGAACTGGTCTTGTCTAGCCAGGTATATCTTCTGCTTCCCGTACTCTTTGAATTTTATTTTCCCACTATCTGCAAGGCTATCTAATGCCTTTTGTATGGCAGCTTTCTTGAGATTAAACTTCTGCAATGAATCTGCCACATTTTGGGAATTCAAAGGCCTGTTTTGCTGCACAGAGTACACAATTCCAATTAAGAAATGGTGACACACACAGACACACCTTCATGTTTAGACGATAGAAATTAAAAGAAAATAATAATGAAAAAAAAATGAAATTAAATGCAGGTAATATTCAAAAATGACCGATGAAAAAAAAATATTTACAGCATCAAAACCTTTAAACTGAAATTTACTCAAATTAATTATTATTCTGACCAAAAACTGATTCAGTAAACCTTTTTTTTTTTCTTCTTTCTTCTCCCATATCTCTCTATCTAAACATATCAAGAAATTACAGTGACCTCCGACTCAACAAATTAAAGAAAAAAAAATCACCTCAGTAAATAAAACACACACACATACACACACACACGCAAAATGGACGCAAACTCACCTCGTTCACGTAGTTAAGCACGATTGCTGGAAACAAGAACAAGGAGGGGCGGGGGGGTACAACGAATCAATAATCTTGATACAAATATCCATAAATATGATGGTATATGCTTTTGTATGTATATGCTTACCTTCGGCGCTATCTGATTTGGGAGCCATTGTTACCAGAGCTTCCAATGGCGGGAAATGAATTTTGCTCGAGAGAGAGACGACTTTGCTGCTCACGCGTTTTGTTACTAACAATAAATACTAGATTTCCGCCCCATCTTAAAAACGACAGCGTATTGGTGACCGCACGGTGGCACGGTAAACATATTGACATTGGACGAATTGGAGAACAAGTAACCGAAGGGAAAAAGAATGATGGTGGCTTTTGGTATCCAATGAATCAGACCGTTCCACGTAGCTTCTCACCGACGGACTATGCTAAGAGCATCTCCAATGAAAAGAAAATATTAGTTTAATAATTATCATTATCACTATTAATTAATAGTATAATACACGTTAAGAAATAAGTAATTGATTTTTTTTAATATTAAACAAGATCTAATTTTCTTTGGTACGATAGACTAGATCGAGGAAGAAGGCAGATCGAGGGAGAAGAGGATGTCGGCTGGGGAAGATGAGCCGCGGGGCTGTTAGGTCTTTCTGAACGGTGGCCGATTGAGTGCAGACTAGGGTTTGCCTAAAAAATTTCGATTTTCATTTTTTTCCGGGATTTTCAGAGTTTTTGGTCGATTTTTTCTTGCTCTGTTGGTAGAGTACATGCTAATTATGTGTTTCAGGAAAAGTTATAAAGAAACAGTAGAAAGCAAAAGTTATAAAATGATTGTATTAATAACACTGATAGAGATTTATATGGCAAAGAATAAAACACAAGTCTGATATAGAGATGTATCATATGCATAAGTGGGATGTTGTAGGACTTGATAAGATGAAAGAGGCATACCCCACATGTTCTGATTTTGTACCATTTATGCAGAGGTTCTTATTGGTAATTGTAGAGATTTTGTTGACTACATTGTTGATGGTTACTTGTTTCGTGCATCTAAGTTGTGTATTCCTCATACTTCTCTTCGAAACTTCTTAATTTGGGAACTACATGATTGAGGACTTGCAGGTCATTTAGGTAGAGATAAGACCATTATTCTTGTGGCTGATCGTTTCTTTTGTCCTTTGAGGAGGGGTGTTGCTCGAGTTGTTTTCCAGTGTTAGCCAAAAAGCAGAATACCGACATTTACACTACTTTGCCCATTCCTCAGTCTCCTTGGCAAGACCTCAAGCATGAATTTTGTTTAGATATTCTTCGTACTGCTTGAGGTCTTGACTCTTATCTTCGTGATAGTTGGCATGTTCTATAAGATAACTCACTTCATTCCTCAGTGCCAAGACTGCCGATGCATCTAACATTGCTAAGATTTTCTTTACAGAAGAGATTATATTATCTACCTTCTTCTATTATGTTGGATAAGGATGTCAAGTTTGTTAGTCATTTTTTGCAAACTCTTGGGAAATTGTTTGGTACATAACTCTAGTTTTTTGTTGCATTTCACTCATAATTGACGGGCAAATTGAGGTTGTCAAGTGTATTTTAGACTCTTTACTTAGGTGTGTTGTAGGAGAAAAGTTGTCAGTCCTAGACTTCATATTGATTTAGTGCCATTTCATATGCATTCTAAACCTGCTGAATTTACTGAACATTTGCGCAACATACAAGATTTGCATCCCGAAACCCATTCGTACAATGCAGAATCCTTTGCACTCGGGACCCCGGGGACAAAATTGCGCAGGCCGGGCGAATCGTCAAGTGGAATCAATTAGATAAAAAAATTGCACAAAGTAATGAATCTTATAAATTGGTTTTTGATATTCATCAAAGGACGTTAGAGTTTAATGAGGGTGATTATGTGCTTGTTTGTATTCATTTGAATGATTGTCAAAAAATTGTTTCAAAAAGTTTTTTGCAAGAGCTTGAGGACCTTTTCGTATTATAAAGTTACATCTATTTTTCTCCACTCAAAATTTTGATTTTGTTGAGGGAAAATCAGTAATCGCAATAATGTAGAAGATACAAATGGTGGAGAAGTGAATTCACTTTTATACTTATATCAATGATAGGGGATCAATAATTAGAATGTAGGCAGTATGAAGAGAGCCTTTCTAAACATAAGATTTCATAGATCGTAAAAAATTATAGAATCTGGTAGCTTTTAGAAGGACATAGTATTCATATCATCTATGATATTTAATCTAAACAGTACTGGTATAAGTCACACACACGGAACAGATGAATTAAGAGTAATTACAGAACTACCCTTGAGGTTGGGCCAAATTACGAAGAAAAAAAAGGTTAACTTAAAAATTACAAAAATCACCATTTTGAGGTTTACATGCGCCTCACATTTTGTACCTTTCATTAGTGAAGCTAATGGATATCACGGACATCACAAACATTTTCACAATTACATCCCTCAATTTCCTAAACATTACAAATATCCGCAACTTGTTGTCGTGTAATTGTACTAGTTTGGCGGCTTCCAAAGCAGAAACGTACCAGTTTCAGTTGCAGAATCAGTGGCAGTGCGCTACTTGGGACTCATCCAGCCAAGTGCCCCTCCATTTAGATAGAATATGTAATCAAATTGTGATCAGAATTCATCTTTGTCCATTTGGAAACTCGCATCAGCATATCTTGTAACAACTAATTCACTTTGACCACAATAAACCAGGAATTTATCTTTACTCCTTTTCATGTACTTAAGTATATTTTTTGCTGCACTCCAATGCGCCTCACCTGAGTTCGACTGATATCTGCTCGTCATGCTCAAAGAATATGACACATCTGGTCGTTACATACACGAACCGAACATGAACAAAATAATATATGTTCGTTAGTTCGTGAACAATAAGTTTTTTATATATTTATTAACAATTCTATAACAATTTATAAAAATAATAATAATAACGATAATTAATAAAATATATATATTTACAAACAAAAACCTATGTTGGCCACTTAAGTATACTGGATACAGTTTGGAAAATAGTTTAAACAACAAACTGTACGGAATCTAAATCTGAGTGCGTAGCGGAAGTCTTGGATACAGTAAGTTGCTGTGGATACATCAACTAAGTGTATGGTGTATACTTAATATATCACAGTAATTTTAAAACAGTAAAAGCTGAAGGTAAATAACACATTAATTAAAGTGGTTCGAGGTAAACCCCTCTACGTCCACTGGTCCTCCACACAGAGTAAAAGTTTATTATAATTCTGCGTACACAACTACGTAATTATAAACAAACCTATCCTTGTATCGTTCACACAGTTGATACAAAGAATGTCGCTTTCAACCGTTCACACGATTGGTTAAAGCTTCCTTCTTGACTAGCTTCTTCACACACGGTTCCAAAGCTTCGTCCTTATTCGTCCCACACAGTCGAATAACTTGTTGAGTTCACAGAGCTCGGTTTTACACGAGGTAAAAGGTAGGTAACCAGGTAAGAACGTGACTTTGAATATGAAGTTCTTGGTGATGATGACTGTTCTTGATGTTGAGCCTTTGTATATCTCTTTCGTTCTTAATTGCAGTATGCTTTGGAGATATGTTTGCTCCGATGATAACTTTTGATAGCTTGAGTGTTAGGTTACTTGGGTAATTGATCTTCAATGTCTTCAAGGATATATATAGTCTCTGAAGAAAGTATCCGTTGAGATATATCCGTTTGAATAAGATTTCGTTCCAACGGGATTATGACACGATCCGATTTCGGGATTCTCAAGATCAAGATCGCAGTATTTAAATACTTTATCCTTGAGTATTTAAATACTTCTTTGTTCAACGGGACTTGACTTCTGTTCCTTCTTTGTCCTGTTGTGAGCTGTATGGAAGATAACTGTATTTTGAGTGTCGAGACAGTTTCCATACTTGGTCTTTTTACAAGTCTTCTAGCTGTACTGAAGAGCTTCACTTATGCTGATTCGAGGCAGGTCTTCGATACAGGATAAAGCCTTAAAGCTTCGATACAGTTTCCTTACTGTATTCGGTATTGGCATATGTGTCAAAACCTCTTTATCAAATATCATTCGATACAGGGATCGGATATCCCGGCTGTTTCGATACAGGGTATTTGTTTTCCCAACAGGGTATTTGTTTTCCCAACAACCTACGATTCGAAAACTCATTATTTCTAAATCTATCTTCTCTTTTTTATTTTTTGGATTATTATTGCTTGTATTTTGGTTTTTTTATATATTGGAACTCAAACAAACAAACGAACGATCAAAACAAATCAAACAATCGAACGCTAACGAACGAATAGAAATCCTTTAGGGTTCTGTTTCTTCTTTCAGCAACACCATTCTATTGTGATGTTCTTGCTTGCGGCAGAGACTTCATGCTGGATTTCATTCTGATCACTGTATTCAGTGATTGCTTTGTTGAAAAATTCTTCTCCTATGTCTGATCTAATCTTTATGATGGAAATGGATTTCTCATTTTGTATCTTTCTCATCAATTCAGGAAGCTTGGTTAATGTTTCACTCTTTTTATAGAGGAAAACAATCCATGTATATCATGAGTAATCATCCACAACTACTAATGCATGCTTCCTTCCGCTCAAGGTCCTTAGCTTGATGGGGCCAAAGAGATTCATATGAAGTAGCTTCAGAATTCTGCTGGTGAGAGTGGTAGGTTGAACTGATTTGAAAGAGGCTTTGGTTTGCTTTCCCTTTTGGCATGCATCATAAAGAGTCTCTTTCTAGAATACTTCTTCTGGAAGCCCTCTGACCAACCTTTGTTAGGTTATTTTGTTGAGAGCTTTGAAGTTCAAGTGACAAAGTCTCTTGTGCCAAAATCATCCATTCTCAGCAATTGTTTTTGATAAGAAGCAAGTATTTGGTGCCCTGATTTCCAATCTATCAGGTAGACATCTCTTCTCCCGTAGCCTTGTAGCTTCACTTCTCCAGTGAGGAGATCAATCACCATACATCTCCATCTGCTGAAGACAGATTTATGAAAATATATATTTAGTTATGATGTGACATTATTAGAAATAGATTTATCATAAAATAAAATGTATGTTTCAAAATAATTATGATTTATAATTTTATGATTGTCATATTATAAATAATCATGGTCAAAAGTGTTGTGAGTAGTTAATATTCATAGTCAAACGGGCAGTCAATTCTGGGACGGAGGAGGTACCATTTTTTGTTCCATAAAATGTGAAGATAATTGGTACTAGTGATAATAATTATTGTTACTATTACCAGTAGTTAATATTCATACGCATTAAGAAATAAATAATTGATTTTTCTTCTTTTGTTTTGGAATTTTTAATCAGCACTACTAATATACATAATTAAGGAGAATGATACGACATGAATAAAATTGTCCGTTAGAAATAATTGCTGAAAATATTTTATTATAGGCTTGATTAAGAAAAAAATATTAAATGTGTTACATTACATATCATTTATTTAATAATTCTTTTATAATATAATACAATCAACTAAATTTGTTTATATAAGCTTATTAATAGAAAAATATTCTTCAAGAATTGTTTATTCTGAAATTATGAAAAGCTAGATAAATTATGTACATTATACATATTGATTAGAAATAAATAATTTCAACTTTTTTATTTTTAAACTTTAATAAGCATTATTAATGTAATAACATTAAGGGGGGAAATACCCACAATAAATTTTTATATATGAAGGAAAAGATTTTATGATAAACTTGAATAAGAGAAAAATTGATACAGTTATATTATACATAATTTCTTCTAACATTATTTCCATATAAATATCATCCGGTCAGCCAATATTCTTTATATAAACTAGTTAAAAAAATTCAATAATAATTATTCTAAAGATAATGAAAAATTAGATAAATTATGGACATGATATGTGTCGGTAAAGACTTTCTTTTAATCTATAGTAGAGTATATATAGGAAAAAGATCATATGAGAATGAGATTTATTTTGAGAAACAAGAATACATTTCAGCATTTGATTGCATGTGATGGATTATCCGGATTGTGTAATATGTGAAATATTTTCTAACTTATGGCTGATTTTTCATTTAATAACTTGATAATTAATATTAGGAAAGATTCTTTCCTCATTTCATATATTTAATATGAATCATTAAAATTGATTTTTACTCAAAAACGAATGACATAGTAATCAATATTACAGGAACACACACACACACACACACATATATATATATATATATATATATATATATATATGTGTGTGTGTGTGTGGGGGGGGGGTCTCATGAGAATGACACTTAAGTTAAGAAATAAGAATAAATTTAATCCATAGATTTTGATTAAATGGATGACCTAGATTTTGATTAGATGAATTTATTCTCACAAAAACGTATACATAGAATGTAATATTCTAGTGCATCGATATTTTGATGCATATAATGCAGAGTTTTTATGCATTGCAAGTTTGGTGCACGAAATGCATATATTGCATGCATAAACCAATTTGGAACGTACATCACACACAAATCAATGATTCAGATTTATTCTCAATTCACAACATAAAAACCATGCATGTTTATTCTTAATTCACAATATAAAAACCATTCTCATATATATATATATATATATATATATATATATATATATATATATATATATATATATATATTCCGGGAAATCCTTCCTTATTGGTGTCTTACCTAATACTGGTTGTAGGGGGATAGAGTTATGAAAGGTTCTAGACTCTTCGAGAGGTAGTAGGATCCTGTTAGATGTCTTACCTTAACTAGGAATCCTATGTATGGAAGGACTCTCATTGTAATGCCTATATAAAGGCCCATCTATTCATTGTTATCAATACAATTGATTTGCTGTCTTTTACTTTCTCCTCAAACACGTTATCAGCACGTAGCTCGAAGGAAAAAAAAAGAGAAAATCGGCCAGCACCATCGCCGCCTCTGCCGGCCTGACGCCCCATGCCCAGTAGCCTTGCCAAGACCGCCGCCGCCAACCGCCCCAGCCAGCGCCCAACCCGCCACTTCGCCAAGCGCCGCCAGACCATTACCCAACCACCGCCCGCCCATTGCCTAACGCCGCCTTGACACCTCACCAGCTTACCGCGCCCATGCCCATGGCCGCCTGCCATTTACCCGGCCAATGCGCCGCCGCCGCTACCCGGCCAGCCGCCACCGCTACCAGCCGCCTTACTTCCCCAGCGCCGCCGCAGTACCTGCGCCGCCTCCGCACAACGCCGCCGCCGGACCATTGCTCCAGCTGGAAAGTTGCCGCCAATCTAACCCAGCCGGAAAGCCGCCGCCGATCCAGTCCAGCCGGGAAGCCGCCGCCGATTCAATCCAGACGGAACATCATCGCCGGACCGCCGCCTCCGACCGCCGCTGACCACCGCCGCCGGCCAGCTCTAGCCCAGCCAAGTCCGACCCGGTTTTGAATCTCGGACCAAAACCCGAACATCAACTTATCTTCGGAAGCCACCAAAATTGCGCCTCCGGTTTCACGTCGTCGCATCGAGTACCAACCGGTAGATCGAAGCACACCACAAATTCATCACGTGCCTAATTTTATAATCGAGGTAATTATCTGACTTGTCCCTATTCAATTCTCTCCTTTTGGGGAATTTTTCTTTTGGGGACATGGGTTATTGGGTTCTTTATCTCCCACGCTAGTTTGCGGTGGATGAGACCGCGAGAGAAGTCGGTATCTCTGCGTGTCGAAGAAAACTGTGTAACGGTCCTGGGGGAGTCACGGAATTGTTGAAAGTCGATACTTGTGGTTGTTGCATACACCACGTATCTGGATACGATCTGATATCGCCGTTTTTTGTCGACTTTACTAAACAACAATTAAGGGAAGTACATCGAGTAACGGTTATGTTACACGCTTTTAAAAGCATCGATTGTGACCGTTTACATTGTCACTGAAAATCCAACAAGACTAACTTCCTCTTGTTTATATCTTGTAGATGGCACAAAGCTCCAATGTTCATCCGAAGTTCGACATCCTTGACCATGCTGGTAAGGAGTACCATAGGTGGGTCTCAGACGTTCGCTTGGTGTTCGTCGGTAAGAGATTTACCACCACCATCTTTCCCTCTAACGAGCCTACCGCTCAAGAACCGAGCGAGGAAACCAAGGCTAATGCACTGATGTACTTGCGTAGAAATATACATCCGTTGTTGAAAAAGTGTTACATGAATTTGCAAACCCCCAAAGAACTATGGGATACACTCGAACAACGATTTAATAATGTGCATGATCAGCGCTTCCCCGAATTGCAACTTCAGTGGGAGCAAATCCGATTTTTGGATTATGCAAATGTGGAGGCCTATAACCAAGCCATCCTCGATCTTCGCGCTGATCTTGGTTTTTGTGGTGTCAAGAAGTCTCATCAAGATTTGATCGAGAAGACTCTTAACACGTTTCCCGTGGGAGCAAGTGTGATTGCTCATCAGCTGCGCGTTGCCTATGAGGAAGGGAGAATTAAAAATTTTAGTGACCTTATCTCCCACCTCGCGAAAAAAGAAAGGCACCATGAGATTATTTTCAATAGCAATGCGCGCCTAGCTGGTACGAAGCCGATTCCGGAAGTGAATCAGGCTACCCACAGGAAGGCACCACGACAAAATAGAAAAGGCAACGCTACTCAGTTTTTGCAAGCACCACGGGTGCATGACTCGAGAAAGCGACGGAAAAGACGAGGTCGTTGTTCCAATGTGTGGAAGAGGCAAGGTGGCTCGGCCACGGGACCTAGTGGAACCCAACCACATGGACCGCCTCCTGCCGTCGGGAATGGAACCACTCCAAAGGAAGGCCGGAGTTACTATACTTGCGGATCAAAGAAGCATACTTACCGCAATTACAAGGCGCCAAAGAACATCCAAGCTTACTACAAGCACTATAAACAGTACTTGACTCAAGAGTCAAATTACATGGAGGAAGATAACGAGAATACGGAGGTGAACCATACTGAGATCCCTCCTCTCACCATTGCGGACAAAGACCAACATATGGATGTTGCCGACTTTGACTAGATCATTGCAGTTTGACTAATTTTACGCTTTGGTTATGTTTTGTCTTGTTTCTAGTTTTCGAGAACTACTTTGGATTTTCTATGAATGTAATAAAGTTGGCCATGATGAATAAAATTCTTTTAATTGCTGTTATTGTGCAAAAATAAATTTTATTTTTCCCTTCGAAAGCATGTTTGGTTTATCACAAAACAATTGCTCAGTAATGAATTGCTTGGTTAATTTGATACATTGGTGGATTTCATCAAAACTTATGATCAAGACTAGGCGCATCCTCCTTGGTATTTGTTTATGATTTGAAAGTTCAAACGGAATCAGTGGTTTTTAAACAGCCTTAGCTGTACCGACATCCCTACTTTCTCTGCAAGTCTACCAAGTTGGAGTTACCGAAAGGATCATTAGTCGAGATATAAATCGAACACCACAATGCGTTTTGAAGTATTTAAACGCTCCTATGGCCATATTGCCATAGTATTGTATCAACAATAATGCCTTTGAAAAAGGCTTCAACCTTGCTCTATCACTCAACAATAGGGAAATACCAAAATAGAAACTTAAAACGAGCACTGAGATCTGATTTTAATGATCCAGAAAGTGCACGACCTATGGACAGAAAGATACGGAAGTCTAGTTTCCAGAACAACTGACCGTTCATCCATAGCCTTCTTAACAAAGAAGTTACTGCTATTTTAGTGAACAAAGGTCAAGCTACGCGGAAATTATTTCCAACGATTGTTAACTTTGATCCTAACCAACTTGGTCGAATTTCCCCAAACTCGAAGTTAATGAGTTTTCGCTATGTCTTTCATCATAAGACTAATCGAGTTTCATGTCTTATTGTAGATGTCTCGTGGCGAAATTGAGTGCCTTGCTGATAGTGGAACAACCCACACTATTCTTCGGAATAGGCAATTATTTAAGGATATTGTGCCATATATATCCTCAATGACAACAATGATTGGTTCCTCCCAAGTAATACAAGGGAGGGGACCTGCTCATTTCTTGCTACCTAATAGTACGCATATTAATGTCACAAATGCTCTCTATGCCCCAAGAGCAAACCGAACCTTGCTAAGTTTTAGGGACATCCGTGCCAACGGTTATCACCTTGATACACATTGTGAGAATGGGATAGAATTTTTCTGTGTTACTTTGGCAGAATGCGGAAGACGCCGCATTCTCGAGAAACTTATGAGTCTAAATAGTGGTTTATACCAGACTACAATAAGGGTTATTGAATCCTACGCTGTGAGTCACGAACTTTGTGATTCCGAAGCATACCAACTATGGCATGACCGACTCGGTCACCCTGGACGCGACATGAAGATTCGCATTTTGAAAAACTCACATGGTCATCCGTTTTTCAAGTCCATAAAATGATTGGAAGCACCACTCGATATCGGCATTGATGTGAGTGAGCTTGATACCGTATCACCGGGACAAAAGATGCACGCCCTAATAAGGTTGACGGTGCATCTCTCGTAAATCCCGAGGCTTCCGTGGCAATTTCTAATGCCCATAAATCGTTTTGTAAAGCCTGTTCACTAGAAAAGTTGATACCCTCTCCGTCCTTTGATAAAGACTCAACACAAAACATTCGCTTCTTACAAAGAATTCAAGGGGACATTTGTGGACCTATTCAGCTAGAGTGCGGACCATTCAGATACTTTATGGTTCTGGTTGATGCATCGATGCGATGGTCACACGTCGCTCTGCTATCCACAAGAAATGCTGCATTTACTAAACTCCTAGCACAAATCATCAAGTTACGGGCTAACCACCCTGACTTTCCAATCTCGTCATTAAGATTGGACAATGCTGGTGAGTTTACGTCAAAGTCTTTTGACGACTATTGCATGTCGATTGGGATTGAAGTTGAACATCCCGTCCCCCATATTCATTCGCAGAATGGCCTTGCCGAGGCTATGATTAAGCGGTTACAGCTTATCGCCCGAGCATTGGTATTGCGCACCAACTTGCCGATTTCTGCCTGGGGTTATGCAATTTTGCATGCCGCTATACTTATTCGCTTTCGACCCACTGTCAATCAATCGTTTAGTGCGTACCAGTTGGTAACTGGATATGAGCCTGATATTTCACACTTATGCATTTTTGGTTGTGCAGTCTATGTGCCAATTACGCCTCCACAGCATACTAAAATGGGTCCGCAAAGACGATTAGGTATATACGTTGGCTATGAATCGCCTAAAATTGTTTGGAACCTTTGATATGAGATCTATTTACTGCAAGATTTGCAGACTGTCACTTTGATGAGACAAACTTCCCATCGTTAGGGGGAGAGAGGAATCGAACGCTTCCAGTTGAACGCCAGGAAATTGTCTGGTGTGCTCCCTCCTTGCCTCATCAAGATCGCCGCACATCTCAATCCGAGCTAGAAGTGCAACGTATTCTCAGTCTTTAGAAAGTTGCAGGTTCGATGCCTGAAAACTTTACTGATATTGCGAAAGTGACAAGATCTACCATTCCCAATGCGAATTTTCCTGCAAGGTTAGAAGTCCCACTTATAGGGCAAGGTTCAGCCGCCCAAAGGAATGATGCCCCCGGCGTCAACCTTAGTGGTGGGACGGCTGCTTCGGCTGCTCTTATCCCTGCTCGAAAGAGGGGGAGGCCAGTGGGTAGAAAGGATACCGAACCTCAAAAGAGAAGGGGAACGGAGGCACAAAATCCTCTCATCATCGACACAGTGACTCCGTCACATGAGATTATCTCTGACTACGGATATGTCCTCGAATCAACAATGGAACAATTGACGGACGCGTCGGAAACTTTGTTGATGTCAGAGAATAAAGAAATCTCGATGCAATGTACGAGTGAATACGTACTAATGGACAGGTCGTCCACGCTAGTCGATGATGCTTTTGCCTACTCCATCGCTCAAGAAATTATTGAAGACGACGACGCTGAGCCGCGCTCGGTTGCTGAATGTCAACAACGAGCCGATTGGCCGAAATGGAAATATGCAATGCAGGCTGAACTAGACTCAATGGCTAAACGTGAGGTATTTGGCCGTATCGAGCCAATACCCGTGGGCGTTAAACCAGTTGGACATAAGTGGGTCTTTATTCGTAAACGCAATGATAAGGATAAGTTCATGCGTTACAAAGCGAGACTAGTTGCCCAAGGCTTCTCGCAGCGCCCTGACATTGACTACGAGGAGACGTATTCTCCCATTATGGACAACATCACTTTCCGCTACTTAGTCAGTTTGGTAGTGTCCGAAAAACTGAACATGCAGCTTATGGATGTGGTTACAGCGTATCTTTATGGGGATCTAGATACGGATATTTATATGAAAGTCCCCGAAGGGATTTCATTGCCCAAATCAAGTAGCTCTAAACCACGGAGCGCTTACGCTGTGAAATTGCGTCGTTCACTGTATGGGTTGAAACAATTCGGAAGGATGTGGTACAACCGCCTACGTGAATACTTGATTGGGAAGGGATACGAGAACAGTGACATCTGTCCATGCATTTTCGTGAAAAGAACAGATACAGGATTCGTGATTGTAGCTGTCTATGTAGATGACATGAATGTTATCGGTACCATAGATGAGGTCAATGAAACGGCCCGCTACCTTAAATACGAATTCGAGATAAAAGACCTGGGTAGGACTCGATTCTGCTTGGGCTTAGAGCTAGAACATCGAGATGATGGTATACTCATCCATCAGTATGCCTATGTCCACAAAATGCTCAGGCGTTTTAGTATGGACAAGGCACATCCTCTTGCTACCCCCATGATTGGTCGAAGTCTGGAAATGAACAATGATCCGTTTCGTCCCAAAGAGGAGGATGAAGAGGTCCTTGGAGCAGAAACACCGTACCTTAGCGCAATCGATGCGTTGTTGTATCTGGCTCAATGTACTCGTCCATACATCGCATTCTCTGTGAATCTGTTAGCGAGATTTAGCTCCGCTCCCACGATAAGGCATTGGAATGTAGTAAAACACATCTTTCGATACTTGAAAGGCTCCAGTGATCTTGGATTGTTCTTTCCCTACGCAAGAGAGAGCGATATTCCGAAAGGAATTGTTGAGGTTAGGACAATGCATACCGACCGTCGATCTTCCTCTGATATTGCAGCTGAGCATGGTAGCTTGACTACCAGAAGTGCTAATGCGAGCAGGCTTGCCCCTTATGCAGAGAATCCTAACAACACGTTAGTTGGATTTGCTGATGCCGGTTATCTCTTTGACCCGTATAAAGGATGTTCCCAAACTGGTTATGTGTTCACCATTGGGAATACGACGATATCTTGGCGATCTACCAAGCAGACCCTGGTTGCTACTTCCTCGAACCATGCAGAGATAATTGCATTGCACAAATCCGTAAGGGAGTGCATTTGGCTCCGGTCAGTCATAGACCATATACGAGGAATGTGTGGATTAGATCCCACTACAGCAACCCCTACTTGCATCTTTGAGGACAATGCGGCATGCATTGAGCAGATGAAGTTAGGTTTCATTAAGGGTGACAATACCAAGCATATCGTCCGAAGTTCTTTTATAATCATCAGCAGCAGAAATTGCTGAATATCAAAGTGAAACAAGTGAGTTCCGATGAGAATATCGCAGACTTGTTCACTAAGTCTCTGCCGAAATCTACATTTGAGAAACATGTGAGAAGCATCGGCATGTGTCGATTATCCGAGCTCAACTAATGATAGCTCGACGGAATGAGCTGTCATGTATACCTCAGGGGGAGTATACTTCACATGATTCTGACATTTGTAGTTGGTGCGTTGTGCTCTTTTTCCTCACCAAGTCTTTGTTTTTCCCACGAGGTTTTATTTGACTTGGAAAGGTTTTTTACCGAGGCAACACCTTATGCACCATGTTAGTATTAGTGCTCGATACAGGGGGAGTGTTCTGGGAAATTCTTCCCTTATTGGTGTCTTACTTAATACTGGTTGTAGGGGGATAGAGTTATGGAAGGTTATAGACTCTTCGAGAGGTAGTAGGATCCTGTTAGATGTCTTATCTTAACTAGGAATCCTATGTATGGAAGGACTCTCATTGTAATGCCTATATAAAGGCCCCTCTATTCATTGTTATCAATACAATTGATTTGCTGTCTTTTACTTTTTCCTCAAACAATATATATATATATATATATATATATATATATATATATGGGTGGGTTATGGAGTGAAATGGTATAAGTGTAAGAAATAGGAATGATTGTAAGCCATTGATCCTTGGAGATTAATGGCCCAGATTTCGTTCTGGTGTGCTAACACGGGAAACTAGGAGTGCTAACGAATTTATTTATTGTGGGTACCAATGTAATTTGACTAATTTCACTTATGGAAAGTTACTACAATTCATAGGATTCCATATTTTAGGTTAATATCGATTTTTATGGGATTTCATATCTTTTAGTCGTTCAAATATTTTATATTTTTGGTGTATTTATTTTTATTTTTTTTGAAAACTAACATTTTTTTTTCTATTTGATTTGTATTTTTAAAAATCGGAACTGTTGTGCTAACCATTTGTTTTTGTGTGTGCTGCAAATTGGAAAACAGAGCGCGGTTTTGGTTATATTCCAATTATGTGATTTTTTTGTTATGCTTTATTGTGTACAATGCAGTCAATTTTGATACAAGATATATTACCTAGCACACTAAGATATATGTTCCAATATATATACATGGTATAATATCTATCACGTGTTACGATAAACACCAGAAATTATATTACCTAGCACATTATTCATATCAACGTTGCACACATCTGTTGAATAGTAATTTACCACAAGTTATAAATTAGTACGATAAGCACCACAAGATATATTACCTAGCACACTATTCATATCAACATTGCACACAAGGTATAATACCTATCACGTGTCACAACATAAGCAGAAACTTGTACTAACATTAATTTACATAAATTCAAAATATACCAATTCAAATTATTTATCTTCCAAAAAAATAAAGCACAACACATTGTATCAAAATTGACTGCATTGTACACAATAAAGCATAACAAAAAAATTACATAATTAGAACATAACCAGAACCGCACTCTGTTTTCCAATTTGTAGCACACACAAAATAAATAATTAGCACAATAGTTCCGATTTTTAAAAATACAAATCAGATAGAAAAAAGATAGTGTTAGTTTTTAAAAAAATAAAAATAAATGCACCAAAAATATAAAATATTTAAACGATTAAAAATATGAAATCCCATAAAAAAATACATATTAACCTAAAATATGAAATGCCATGAACATAGGAACTTCCCATGATTGTAGGAACTTTCCACAAGTGAAATTAGTCAAATTATATTGGTACCCCCAATAATTAAATTCGTTAGCATTCCTAGTTTTCCGTGTTAGCACACCAGAACGAAATATGGGCCATTGATCTCCAAGGATCAATGGCTTACAATCATTCCTATTGGTGTTATGCTTTGAAGACGGAAGGGAACGAAGTCGATTTCTCTTCGATTCTGGTTGTTAATGAGTATTCCGATGTTTTCCCAGATGACCTCCCGGGATTACCGCCAGATCGAGAGATAGAATTTACTGTGATTTAGAGCCTGATGCTGCTCCGATTTCTAAGGCACCTTATCGGATGGCACCTTCCGAGATGCAGGAATTAAAGAATCAGCTGGGAGGATTATTGGAGAAAGGGTACATCAGACCGAGCGCTTCGCCTTGGGGCGCGCCTGTTCTTTTTGTGAGAAAAAAGGATGGTTCACTACGTTTATACATCGACTACCGTGAGCTGAACAAAGTGACCATCAAGAACAAGTATCCTTTGCCTCGTATAGACGATTTATTTGATCAGTTGCAGGGGGCTGTAGTTTTCTCGAAAATTGATTTGAGATCAGGGTACTATCAACTTAGGGTGAAAGAGTCTGACGTTCCGAAGACTGCATTTCGGACGAGATACGGGCATTATGAATTTGTAGTTATGACTTTTGGATTGACTAATGCACCAGTAGTGTTCATGCAGTTAATGAACAAGATATTGATCGAGTACCTCGACAGGTGTGTAGTCGTCTTTATTGACGACATTTTGATCTATTCTCGAGATAAGGAGAAACATGCCCGACACTTGCGTTTAGTACTAGATATTTTGAGAACCGAGCACCTCTATGCAAAATTCTCGAAATGTGAGTTCTGGTTGGAAGAAGTTATATTTCTAGGCCATGTGATTTCGGTCGAAGGGGTTCGTGTAGACCCGCAGAAGATTGAGGCAGTGCTAGATTGGGCACCACCTAAAAATGTTAAGGAAGTTCGTAGCTTTTTGGGCCTTGCTGGGTATTACCATCGGTTTGTCAAGAGGTTCTCGAAACTCGCTCGGCCGCTTACAAAATTACTCCAGAAGACAGAAAACTTTGTTTGGACGGCTGAGAGACAACAGAGCTTCGATGAGCTGAAGAGACGTTTGACTTCAGCGCCGATTCTAGCCTTACCGCATGGTAGTGAGGGGTTTGCGGTTTATAGTGACGTTTCGGGTCAAGATATTGGCTGTGTGCTTATGCAACATGATAAGACGATAGTTTTTGCGTCACGACAACTAAATACGTATGAGATGAACTATCCTACTCACGATTTGGAGTTGGTCGCAATTGTATTTGCACTCAGGATTTGGCGACACTATTTGTATGGTTCTCCGTGTCTGATTTATATCCTCACAAGAGCCTGAAGTATATTTTCAGTCAGAAAGAGCTGAATATGAGACAAAGACGTTGGTTAGAGTTGATAAAGGATTACGATTTGGAAATTCTTTATCACCCAGGAAAAGCCAATGTCGTCGCGGATGCTTTGAGCCGCAAATCGGCATCGCTTCAAATGCTCGAGGTTCTTACATCTCAGACAAAGATTCGTCAGGATTTAATTGAGCAAGGAATAAAATTTTGGCTTCAACGAGTACAAGGACATTTGTGCACTCTCGAAATTACTTCGTCCTTGGTTGACGACATCAAAGGGAAACAGTGGAGTGACCCGATGATCTCTCAACTGAAGGAAGATGTAATTAAAGGAAAGCCCCTGGCTTTATGGTTCACGAGGATAGTATTCTGAGATTCCAGGGCAGGCTTTGTGTTCCGAATGATCTAGAGTTGAGGCAGAGAATTCTCCGAGAAGCTCATGCTACGCCTTACTCAATCCACCCCGGAACGTGCATGGTTATAAATGTAACACCCCCGATCCACTCAGGGATATTACACGCCGTAGACACTCTCCTCGAGGATCTACCAGGCTGATAACTAAAATCAAACATCTAAACATCGCCTTTAAGGCTAAAATGACTCAGTAGACCGACTTGGTCTTTCAATAATAACATACAACTCATTCCCAAACACATACCCACGCAGGGGTCAAAATAAAATAAACTCCCGTACAACGGGGAAAAGATACCGCAGCGGAAAAGAAAATACAACTGGACCAATACGACATCAACGGAACCTCGTGTGACTAGTATCGTTCATCTTTCATCATCCTTCGTGCCGACCCTGTGCTATGCTCCAAAACCTGAATGCAAAAATAGACATCCACCCCGAATACTCGGGGTTAGCAAAACTCCACTGTTTTGCTAGTGCAAGTACAAGTGCAAAAATACGGGCCATACAATACAAGTTCCAAGAACAATAATAATCAGAATCCTCAAAGATCCAAACGTAAAGAAAAGTACTTCCCGAGGCAAGAGTTTTGGGTAAACATTTCCAAAACCGAAAGATCGCAAATAAGGGAAACAATTTACAAAACAGTTTAAAATGCCATCGAGAGTTTTAATAGAAAACAATTTAGGATTATCAAATCCTAACCTTTCCAAAATCAACAGGTCACACCCAAAGGTTTTGTTTTCGCAATTAGAAAACCAACAAAGAATACACAAGGTTAAAACCCATGTCACGTGTCTTGGCGGACATAACATCAATACAATATAATCACCCAAGATACGTAAACCTTGGTCACCAAAAATACAACATCAACTCGTGAATCCGTGGCTATACCATTGGATTCCCTTCGTGGCCCCGTCGGACCCTCCCAAGGTGAGTAGAATGTTTTGAAATCATATACACCAATTCGTGAAGTTTTACTCGTGAATCCGTGGCTATACCATTGGAATTCCCTCCGTGGCCCCGTCGAACCTCCCGAGGTGAGCAAATACATTCACCAAACAAACAACCGAACTCGTGAATCCATGGCTATACCATTGGAATTCCCTCCGTGATCCCGTCGGACCCTCCCGAGGTGAGCGAAATACATTCACACAATTAACATGTCACAACAAGGATATTCATACAATCCACCAAAGGCAACAAACACAAAGCACGACATAATCGTCAAATGACAATGCACCAAAAATGAGATAATATATGCACACACGCGTTATCAAGCGCAACATCAACACCAAACATATCCATAGGATTCACATAGTCACTTACAACCCACACAATTTACAAAACACACGCGTTTTGAAAATGAGCCTTTAACGAGGCTAGTCGAATCTTTTGAAAAACCCGTTTCAAACAAACACACACACATACCAAGACGATCACCAATCATCATATCCACAAAACAAGAAATGTATGGACAAGGTACTTGCCTCGAATAATTAGACGATGACACGAGCGGAGCGGAAGAGTTGAACACGACCGCAAGGAACCGGCGGAAATGAACCTAACGATTCGAATAGCACAATCACAACCACTTCTAAACGATTACGGAAATGGAATACACCCGGAAACCCGCCTACGATTCATGTATATTCGCACAAAAATAACAACGAGGGCGGACCACAACCAAACCCTCTCGATTCCGTAAAAATCACGAAATATACCATGAATCCGTAGGGAAACTAAGAATACCAACAAGAATAATCATATTCATCAAGAATCCATCAACAAAACGGAAAGAATCGGACAAAACCCCAAAATCCCCAATTATCCAAAAAGGTAGGGTTAAAGGAATTCTTACCTCTTGATGAATCAAGCATTCAAATCCTAAAACCACTGTTTATTTCCGCAATCCGAGCCACCCGATCTATATGGAATGAAGAAATTTACACAATTAAGTTATAGATGGAGGAACTCTCCCTCTCAAGTCTCTCTCGCGCACGGTTGAAGAAGGGGGAGGAAATGAACGATTTACGCCGAAACAACACATTTATAGTGTAACACCAGAACCTATCGCCGCCTATCGGCCGATAGGCCAACCGATAGCCATACCGAAAGTAGGCGGAGAGTCTATCGACCCCCTATCGGCCGAAAGGCTCCCGGAAGTGCTCGGCCAAAATCAAACGACCATAACTCTCTCGTCCCGACCATTGACTCACCGTTTGAACCATTGGAAAGCTAACTCGATGTTCTATAATATTGCAAAGATTTATAATTTTTGGAGTTACCAAAAATTAATGGTGATCTAACAAAGACGAACTCATACTTAGAAAAGTCGTTTAGAAATCCTGAATTCAACAAAACGACACCGAAACCCGAACCTGAATACGAACCGAAGATACGGTTACGAAGTACTCACAAAGACGAATCTAAGAGCTAGTAGGACACACAATTCCGACCACCCGAAGGCTCGAAATTCGACAACGGAAGGTAACTACCCCAAACTTTGGGAAATTACGAAAATGGCCCAAATGCCCGAAAATCACGATACGTGATCGAATAACCAAACCGAAGTTCACAACACGTCTAACAAAGTTAAACGGACTTGCGGGAAACTCGAAACAATAGCCGGGTCGAGATTCGCAAGAATCGAACTCAAGTGCGGAAAAGTCGCTTAAAACAACCTAACTCAACGAAACGACACCGAAACGAACTCGGATGTCAAAAGTGTAGAATTAATCATTCTCGAATGACGAAACGGACATGAGCGAAGTCGTCAAAACAGACTTCCGAAAAAAAAAGAAATTAATGAATCGAAAATTACGGATATTACATTCTACCCTCCTTAAAAGAAGTTTCGTCCGAAACTTAAAACAAGTAGGAGAAGAAATATTCCGCCAGAAAACTCAACGAGATACACAAGAATGCGTAACTAACGCCCAACGGCGAAATGGTACAAACAACGCAAAGGAGTATACGGCGTGAAAACACGCTCCACGGCGACCAACACAACGTCGCCGTTAGGGATATAATAAAAACAACAAGTGACAACGTCATCAAGCGGATAATATAGCCAAGTCAATTATCCGACAATCACAAATCACAACGAACGAAAATCAATATGATTGACCAACCCAACGGTACACCAATCAAAACGCGAGTCAACCGCTGAACAAACACGAAATCCCACCGCCTAAGGGCTGGAAGATCGAAAACGAAACTAATTTCCCGAATCAAGGGAATTACGAAGGAGCCCGAATGTTCGCCAATCACGGAACGAGGTCAATATAAACCGAACAATCAAACGATCAAACCACAACGATCGAGACAACAAAGATCGAAGAATCATGTTCGAATCACAAAGAACAATAAAGTTCAAACAACAACTCCCAGGATGATCTGGTGAGAACTACAAGACATGCATTGCCGAAGATCCGCAGGAAAGGGAATAGCGATTGAAAAGTCACAACGACAACGAGTTATTCCGAAATAACACCACACTCGTTCGATCAACAAAAGCAAGGAGCAGGACAAGCTCAGAAATGTCAACGAACATAAATGAGTCGACAGAGTCGAAAACACAAGAGTTCCAAAGCCGATCCACTTCGAATAAAAGAACTAGTAGAACCAGATGATGTCACTCCCAAACAAGGTTCACAAGAATCGAACTTAACCCGAAAAAGTAACATCGATAACCAGATCGACCCACTACAAGATCACACTGCTCGGACGATGAAACCGAAATATAGAACAAGTTCATAAAGTACCAACGATCACGAGCGAATCGACAGATCGAGAAAGAGAAAATACGAAGTCTAAAAACAACACGGGTACTACATTCGACCTCTTATAAAGGAAGGTGACGACACAAAGAAGCAACCGATCAAACATCCTTCAAAGGCCTCTCAAAGCCGATTCGATATCTCTGTCCAAGCGCGAACTCCGAAAGTCTCGTAGCCAATTCACAACCGAATTCGTGTCCTCGAGTCCACACTTGAAATGTGTCATCGACGAGAAAGACAATTTACACGTGCATGCCCCGCACATCACGATTGAAACGTCTCGGCTCGGCATACCGAAAATATAAATGCTCGATACAATGGATCAAAACACCGCAAAACAACATACCGGAGATGCCAACTCAAAGATAACATATCAACGCATACAAAAATCACAACAACAACGGCATCATTCAAGATTACAACATCCCGAACGATGCCCATCACACAATCACAAACATCATGAAACAATCACCCATGTGTATAACGCATAAAAATCCGTGCTTTAACAACTCACACTAGTGCGACAATACGCAATCACCACGAGGCGATAAACAAGAAACACTACCACACCTCTCACGGAGGGCCAACAAAACATATGTGTGGCGAACGACTCAACACTCACGCCACCAATTCAATCACAATTCGGGGTTGACACCGTAACGAAAGTTCGAAAACCATACACGCATTTCCGGTCCGCAAACAGAATGATAGGTTTTAAAACGAGAACCACCTTTTGAAAACAGCTTTGGAAACAACGGTTGATCTTAGTATCATTTTACAAAAAGTAGTACAAACACCATTATCGAGACTTTGAAAATCATCTTGCGTTTGAACAAAAATGAGGACACCTTTCCTTTAGTGAAAAACTTTCAAAATATTCGACCCTTGGGTCTAAGCAATCGCATTTGAAAATATCTCAAAAACATTTTTGGTCCTCAACCGAAAATTTTTTTGAAATGTATTGCGGCATTAGAAAACACCTTGAAAACACCGCAAGAAAATAATTCGTTTTAAAAGTACGTCTCGAATTTCAATTTTCTAAGATACTCAAGGTTTTCAAAAATAATTCAATGGGTTAGAATGCCCAAAAGGTCAATGACGGTAGTACTTATCAAAACTCACAAAATCATTTGAAAACACCCAACTACCGTCAAAGCGGTCAAGGTCAACAACTCGGTTAAAGGAATCGATTTTGAAATAAAATTGATCGGTAAAATACCGCAAGCTATTACAAAGGAACTCACGCAATGGAAAAAAGAAATAGAGTCCAACATGCACAATCCAAAGAACTACTCCTCACATGAAAGAAATATGAGAGTCAAATAGTCACGTATCAAGAAATCAAAATCCATAAGAGGATTCCGTCACTTAGCAAATAAATCATAAAAA
Source organism: Orobanche coerulescens (assembly GCA_033398695.1). NCBI lineage: Eukaryota > Viridiplantae > Streptophyta > Magnoliopsida > Lamiales > Orobanchaceae > Orobanche > Orobanche coerulescens. The sequence goes on along the minus strand of CM065806.1, from coordinate 195,582,558 downwards.
TAGCTCGTGTCACACGAGGCACAACACAAAGAAGGGAGACTTACACCACAGTCGCACGAAGATGATGATCGCCCCACGATACTAATCACGACCAACAAACTCGACGACGCGTCGCGACACGACTACCGATAAAATCCGACGAGACAAAAACTCGATAGACACCATCGACCCGACACCTAGGTTTCCACAACCTAAGCTCCGATACCATTTATGTAACACCCCGATCCACTCGGGATATTACACGCCGTAGACCCTCTCCTCGAGGATCTACCAGCCGATAACTAAAATCAAACATCTAAACATCGCCTTTAAGGCTAAAATGACTCAAGAGACCGACTTGGTCTTTCAATAATAACATACAACTCATTCCCAAACACATACCCTCGCTGGTTTAAAAATAAAATAAACTCCCGTAACGGGGAAAAGATACCGCAATGAAAAGAAAATACAATGGACCAATACGACATCAACGGAACCTCGTGTGACTAGTATCGTTCATCTTTCATCATCCTTCGTGCCGACCACGTGCTATGCTCCAAAACTCCGAATGCAAAATAGACATCCACCCCGAATACTGGGGTTAGCAAACTCCACCGTTTTGCTAGTGCAAGTACAAGTGCAAAATACGGGCCATACAATACAAGTTCCAAGAACAATAATAATCAGAATCCTCAAAGATCCAAACGTAAAGAAAAGTACTTCCCGAGGCAAGAGTTTTGGGTAAACATTTCCAAAACCGAAAGATCGCAAATAAGGGAAACAATTTACAAAAGCTTTTAAAATGCCATCGAGAGTTTTAATAGAAAACAATTTAGGATTATCAAATCCTAACCTTTCCAAAATCAACAGGTCACAATTTCAAAGGTTTTGTTTTCGCAATTAGAAAACCAACGGCAATACACAAGGTTAAAACCCATGTCACGTGTCTTCGGCGGACATAACATCAATACAATATAATCACCCAAGATACGTAAACCTTGGTCACCAAAAATACAACATCAACTCGTGAATCCGTGGCTATACCATTGGATTCCCTTCGTGGCCCCGTCGGACCCTCCCAAGGTGAGTAGAATGCGTTTCGAAATCATATACACCAATTCGTGAAGTTTTACTCGTGAATCCGTGGCTATACCATTGGAATTCCCTCCGTGGCCCCGTCGAACCCTCCCGAGGTGAGCAAATACATTCACCAAACAAACAACCGCACTCGTGAATCCAGGGCTATACCATTGGAATTCCCTCCGTGATCCCGCGGACCTCCCGAGGTGAGCGAAATACATTCACACAATTAACATGTCACAACAAGGATATTCATACAATCCACCAAAGGCAACAAACACAAAGCACGACATAATCGTCAAATTACAATGCACCAAAAATGAGATAATATATGCACACACGCGTTATCAAGCGCAACATCAACACCAAACATATCCATAGGATTCACATAGTCACTTACAACCCACACAATTTACAAAACACACGCGTTTTGAAAATGAGCCTTTAACGAGGCTAGTCGAATCTTTTGAAAATCCCGTTTCAAACATACACACACACATACCAAGACGATCACCAATCATCATATCCACAACACAAGAAATGTATGGACAAGGTACTTGCCTCGAATAATTAGTCGATGACACGATCGGAACGGAAGAGTTGAACACGACCGCAAGGAACCGGCGGAAATGAACCTAACGATTCGAATAGCACAATCACAACCACTTCTAAACGATTACGGAAATGGAATACACCCGGAAACCCGCCTACGATTCATGTATATTCGCACAAAAATAACAACGAGGGCGGACCACAACCAAACCCTCTCGATTCCGTAAAAATCACGAAATATACCATGAATCCGTAGGGAAACTAAGAATACCAACAAGAATAATCATATTCATCAAGAATCCATCAACAAAACGGAAAGAATCGGACAAAACCCCAAAATCCCCAATTATCCAAAAAGGTAGGGTTAAAGGAATTCTTACCTCTTGATGAATCAAGCATTCAAATCCAAAACCCACGGGTTAGATCCGCAATCCGAGCCACCCGATCGAAAAGGAATGAAGAAATTTACACAAGTAAGTGATAGATGGAGGAACTCTCCCTCTCAAGTCTCTCTCTCTCGCGCACGGTTGAAGAAGGGGAGGAAATGAACGATTTACGTTGAAACAACACATTTATAGTGTAACACAGTAACCTATCGGCCGCCTATCGGCCGATAGGCTAACCGATAGCCATACCGAAAGTAGGCGAGAGTCTATCGACCCCCTATCGGCCGAAAGGCTCTGGAAGTGCTCGGCCAAAATCAAACGACCATAACTCTCTCGTCAGGACTCGATTGACTCACCGTTTGAACCATTGGAAAGCTAACTCGATGTTCTATAATATTGCAAAGATTTATAATTTTTGGAGTTACCAAAAATTAATGGTGATCTAACAAAGACGAACTCATACTTAGAAAAGTCGTTTAGAAATCCTGAATTCAACAAAACGACACCGAAACCCGAACACGAATACGAACCGAAGATACGGTTACGAAGTACTCACAAAGACGAATCTAAGAGCTAGTAGGACACACAATTCCGACCACCCGAAGGCTCGAAATTCGACAACGGAAGGTAACTACCCCAAACTTTGGGAAATTACGAAAATGGCCCAAATGCCCGAAAATCACGATACGTGATCGAATAACCAAACCGAAGTTCACAACACGTCTAACAAAGTTAAACGGACTTATGGAAACTCAACAATAGCTTTGGTCGAGATTCGCAAGAATCGAACTCAAGTGCGGAAAAGTCGCTAAAAAGCACAGAACTCAACGAAACGACACCGAAACGAACTCGGATGTCAAAAAGTGTAGAATTAATCATTCTCAGAATGACGAAACGGACATGAGCGAGTCGTCAAAACAGACTTCCGCCGAAAAAAAAGAAATTACCGGAAATCGAAAATTGCGGATATTACAATAAAAAACGCTAGGCGCTAGGCGTTCGGATCGCTAACGCCTAGCGCATAGATGATTACTCGGGGATTAATCGGACTAGGCCAATTAATCACCAAAACGCCCAAGACAAACGCCAGTGTCAGAATCGAACGCCTGGGGCCGCTTAGTGCACTGGCCTGTGCCGCCTGTGCCGATTTTTAGAACAGAGGGAACGAGTAAGATGTACAAAGACTTGAAACGAAATTTTTGGTGGAATAACATGAAGAAAGATGTCACGGAATTTGTACTATGGTGCTTGACGTGTCAGCAAGTCAAGATCGAACATCAACGACCGGCGGGATTGTTGAAGCCGCTTCCCATTCCCGAGTGGAAGTGGGAAGACATCTCTATTGATTTTATCACTGACATGCCGAGAACTAGAGCCGGAATGAATATGATTTGGGTAATCGTCGATCGGTTGACCAAGTCTGCACACTTCTTAGGTATTAAGGATACTTGGGGACCGAAGAGATTGGCTCGAACTTTTATAGCTGAGATCGTGAGATTGCATGGTGCCTCCAAGACCATTATTTCTTATCGAGATGGTCGTTTCATATCTCATTTTTGGCAGGCCGTTTATCAGGCTTTGGGTACTGAGTTGAGATTGAGCACGTCCTTTCATCCTCAGTCAGACGGTCAGATGGAGAGGACAATTCAGACATTGGAGGATATATTGCGGGCTTGTGCCCTAGACTGGAGTAATGATTGGGAGCTTCATTTGCCGTTGATCGAATTTGCCTACCATAATAGTTGGCATGCGTCGATCAAAATGGCGCCGTTCGAGGCACTCTATGGTAGGCGATGTAGGTCGCCATTATGTTGGGACGAGGCTTTGGAGCTAATCGGAACGGAACCGGATATGTTGATGGAGACTAAGGAAAAGATTTCTATTATCTGGGACCGGTTGTTGACTGCCCAAAGCCGTCAGAAATCTTATGCTGACACCCGTCGTCGACCTTTAGAGTTCAGAGTGGGGGATCATGTTCTACTAAGTTGTCGCCGACCGGAGGGGTTTTCTGCTTCGGGAAAAAGGGGAAACTTAGTCCGAGGTATATCAGACCTTTCGAGATTTTAGACAGGGTTGGAGATTTAGCTTATCGCTTGGCGTTGCCTCCAGCTTTGAGTCACGTCCATAGTGTTTTTCATGTGTCTCAGTTGAGAAAGTACGTGCCGGACCCGAGTCATGTTATCGACTATAGTGAGATTGACGTAGCCGAGGATATTACCTTTCCGTAGAGACCTGTGAAGATCCTTGAACGTCGTGAGAAACAACTTCGGCATAAAACCATTACGTTGGTTAAAGTGTAATGGTCGAGACATGGAGTCGAGGAGGCGACTTGGGAGACAGAAGAGAAAATGCGGTCAGAGAACCCTGAACTTTTTATTTCTTAAGTTTCGGGACGAAACTTCTTTTTAGAGGGGGAGAATGTAATACCCATACTTTTTATTAACTGTTTGACCTTGCCTTTCTTCCTATTTGTCGCTTTGTAAACTCTTTGTGATATTATCGATGTTGTTATAGAGTTTCATACCTTGTTTGGATCATGATCGTGTTGTCTAGACCTTTCGAAAGTGTTCTGAGTCAGAGAGATAGCACACGCTAGGCCTAGGCTAACGCACGCTAATTCTTTGTGAATAGCGCACGCTAGCTTTGAGCCTTAGCGCGCGCTAAGGGACCAGACAGGGCAGAGGCAGTAGCAAATTATGCTCTCTAGACTAGCAGTTAGTGCATGCTAGGAGTTAGCTAGTGCACACTATTCGTGGTCAGTAGCGCGCGCTAACACGTCCGCAGCGCACGCTAACGAGCTGGGTCGGCAGAGGCAGTGGGGTTTTCAGACTGTCTGGACTATCAGGTAACATACGCTAGGCTTCGGCTAGCGCACGTTATATGTGTTGCGTAGCGCACGCTAGCTATCACAGCAGCGCACGCTAAGACTCGAGCAGGGCAGAAGACAGTAGGTTCTGGACTCCAATTTCTGGACACCAACTCCCAGGTAGCGCACGCTAACTATTGGCTAGCGCACGCTAAAGGAAGGTGATTAGCGCACGCAACGGTATACCTAACGCACGCTAATGAGGCTGGCAGAAGCCATTGGACTACCCGGTGACCCGCTAGCGCACACTAATATTGAGGCGTAGCGTGCGCTAGACTGGTCACAGTATATATTGGACAGTTGACTTCCACTCGTCATTATTTTCATCTTTTCACATTTCCGATCGGGAGCAGCGGGATTTGGGCGATTCGGGGAGTTTGGAGGTGATCCTTCTTCAAATATCAACATCTTTGGTTGGAGAACAAAGATTTCACAACATCCAAATTCTATCTTCCAAATCAAGGTAAGAATGTTTAGAACCCCAATTTTGAGAATTTTGGGGGTTTCTTAGATTCGTCCGATTTATCCGTTTTGGAGCTTGAGAACCTTGAGATTATGAAGTATCTACCCCGTATACATGTTTCCCTTACGATTTTACGGATTGGTTTGTGCCGTGTTTGGACTTCTGAGGGTTTGGATGATTTTTCCAACCTCTAGTTGTTTATCCTTGTAGTTTCGTGTATCGTAGACGGGTTTCGGCAGTTTCTTCATGAGTTATGAGTATGGATTATTGATTATCATATCCCTTGAGAATCGTTTAGATACCAGAAGTACGTTCGTGGACCTACCTAACTCATACTCTTTTCCGTTCGATTTCTGGATGTCTCAAAGGCAAGTATATATTTATGATTGTATGTTCTCGACTTTGAAAGTAAGATATATGAATGGCATGATTGTTTATATCCACTATGGGATGGGCCGACAGGTCCTCTGAGGGTTTCGTAGCCTCTGGTGCGATTCCACGGGTAATATGAGATAACCACTCTGGGACGGACCGACGGGTCCTCTGAGGGTTCTGTAGCCTCTGGTGCGGTTCCATGGTTGATCATCTATGTATTGATGTGATGCTATGAGATTTAGTTATTCCAGAATACTAGTCTTGAAATGATGAATTGACGGTTACTTTTACTTTATTGTCGAGGAGTATTGTATTTCATGTTCGATATACTTGCACTAGCTATTCGGCGGCTAACCCCTTTATGAGGGAAATACTTTTTCTATATTTCAGGTTCCAGGAGAGCGGACAGTCAGGTATCGAGTCTGCATGAAGATGATGGGCAAACGTGATACTGTGTATTATCTCCGGTTATATTTTGTGTTCCTCCATTCAGTGTTGTTGTACTAGAATGGTTATTGAATACTCGAGTATTGTTTTTCAGTTTCCTTGATGTTTCGGCTTGCGTTGCCGAGGTATTGATTTGGTGTTGTGATGTATTTGGATACATTGGATATGGTTTCAATACCCTTTGTATTGTCCTTCATTTCATTGTATTTGGATCTTCTCGGTCAAGATTTATAGTTCCGCATATGATTAGCCTTGTGGGTCCCACGGCGGGGCTCACGGCGCTGAAATATACCCTGAATAACTTGGGGGTGTTACAGAATATTCACCTATACCTATCATCATTCAAATGCTTAGTTACGAGTATAACAATATGCATTTTGTTTACTAGATTGTGTGAACAATGAAAACCTTTATCGTCCACATGTTCATGTGCCAAAGTGCGTTACCACAATGCATTATGACGGGTTATAAATGATGAATGTGACATGCGCTTTCACTCATAGTCCGTTTAAAATATATTTTGGCAGATGATCTCGTAAGTCACTTTGATGATCCAGTCTTCCCATCGTTAGGGGGAGATGCGAACGATCATGTTCGAGTAGAACGACTTGGAATTGTCGTAGTTTGTCCCTACTGTGCCTCACCAAGTTTCCTAAAGTGACGAGACTAAATACATGCTGCAACCATGTCTGCAAGGATTGTGTCCGGTCATGGACGTTCGTCACCTATAAATGGTGATATGGTAACACCACAAATTGTGGTAGACGGTGTTACTAGGCCGTAGATCTCATCGAGTATTGGGATGACACTTGGTTCGATAAATACTCTCGCTAAGAATGTATGCGAGTTTGGTACATGAAACTTGATCATATGATCAAATGAACTCATTCGTCTCATGTGATTCTGGATTATAGTCATCATTGGGGGACGCCTCAATGAGTGCCAATCCATAAAGAGTACTCTATGAATAAAGCCGGTACATGCGGACATAAAATATGAGTTTAATCGAACCATACTTCGTTGAAAATCTACAACATTATAGCATTGGCCTAAAATAGAAATATATGCGACTCCAGTATAAACAAAGTGATAGCCCTTTGTTGAAGTGGTGCCGACACTCCAAAGATAAGATCTATCTGTATACTTTGTTAAAGCGAGTGAGAGAAGGAGTTAAACTCACCTCATGGCGCGAGGTTTCTCATGAACGCACTGGAATCGACTACGATGACACGAAACTTAGTTGTGCTATCGTAATAGATGTTATAGCATCCACTATCTTTCCAGTTAGATAATTTCCCAAAAACTGACGTGCAGCTTATGGTTAAATATTATCTTAGTGGAGAACTAAGTTAAGTGATAAAAGGATATCGTGGTGGATCAGACTCAAATCAAGTGGCTCCTGACCACGGAGCACGTTGACAAGTGATTGTCGGGAACGCATTCTAAGTATGTACTTGATTTGGAAGAGATATGAAGCTTTTGCGTGTAAAACTAAGGGTTTATAGTGATGTACTCTTGTGAGACTAAAAGATTCCGCTAAATCCAAAGTTAAGAATGAAAGGATCTTGGGGACACTTGATGACGCGTATTCATCAATCAATTTAAGGCAATCTAAGGGACGATTTCCCTAAGAGACGATAAAGTAATGCCTATATGATTTCCGATGATTAGTCGAAGTCACCATAAGATTTGGCTCACTTAAGTGATGATGCAGTCTTAAGAGAAAAGTGTGGTATTATGTACTCATGTTTGACTCGATGTACTCATCGTAATAATCCGGTAAAGCCACTGTGATGATGGCCTAGGATGCACTCACGCAATGTCTGTGATTGACAAGAAGCTTGAAGCTCGCTCTATCTCGATAAAAGGACACTTGAATATTGATACCCGAATTTACCCTGAATGTATTGGTCTATATCCCATATGACCTATATGGTAGCTCACTTGCTGGAAAATGGTGAAATTGGTACCATTGGAACGATCTGTGTCTACTTTCCAAGGAAACCAACCATTTGATCATATCCATCATGTTGAGTGACATATGACTATTGTTGCAAAGTAGGACAGGATCTGTCCGGTAATTTGCTGAGTCAACTTCGATAGAGCCTTGTGATCTGCTCAGGTCGATCTAGGTTATGTACTGTATGTGAATGAAAAGCTACGGGTGTCTAGTTTTCGTAAGTTCTTACAGTTTCACCGATACCTATTGAATCGAAGAAGTTATGACTGATTTAGTGCATGGAGGTCAGGACTTTAGAAAACTTGATTTTTGGATAAGTCTTTAGCGACTCTGCACTTTGGATGTGTCGCGCTCTTTTTGTCCTTAGACCAAGGTTTGTTTTTTCCCATTAGGTTTTCACTTGGTAAGGTTTTTAACGAGGCAACCTATGAGAACATCCATACAATGATGCGTTGTACTTCTATTCAACTTAGACCAAGAGGTATTTTTCCCACTGAGTTTTTCCTTGGTATAGTTGTGAGGGCAACTTGGCATCCGACTCTTATGATTTGAGGTACTCATCGGGGAGAGTCATTATGTATACATCAAGGGAGTATACATGACATGTTATGTTGGTGCGTTGCAATATTTTTCTCATCAAGACTTTATTTTTCCCATGGGGTTTTGTTTTAGCTTGGAATAGGTTTACGAAGACAACATCTTCTGCACCATTGTTGTATTAGTGCTCGACACAGGGGGACTGTTCCGGGAATTATTATTCCTGTGATGTGTCTTACCTAATACTGATTGTAGATACATAGATGGAAGGTTCTAGATCCTTCTAGAGGTAGTAGAATCCTATTAGATGTCTTACCTTATTTAGGAATCCTATGTATGGAAGGACTCTCATTATAATGCCTATATAAAGGCCCCTCTATCAGTATTCTGAATACAATTGATTGACTCGTATTTACAGTCTTTTACTTTCTCCTGAAACATATATATATATATATATATGGTGGGTTCAGGTGAGAATGCAATTTAAGTTAAGAAATAAGAATGAATTTCATCCATATATCTTGATAAATGGATGACCTAGATTTATTCTCATAAAAATTTGATCCATATAATGCAATATTAATGCAGCGATATTTCTATGCATATAATGCATATTTTAATGCATTGAAATTTTGATGCACGGAATGCATATATTTCATGCATAATTCGTACAAAACTCATGCATATTCGCAATTCGCTGGATAAGAACCATTCTCATTTGATCCTAAATCTATATATATATATATATATATATATATATATATATATATATATATATATATATATATATATATATATAGACACACACACACACACATATAAAGGGCGATTTACATCTGACTACCTTTTCTAGATGGCCTAATTATAGTTTAGTTTCTATTGTTTCAGATATTACAATGAAGAACAAACTTTGCTCTGTCCAGAAATTATATTTACAACAAAAGTCAAACTTTCAGATGATGTCACATGAGAGAGAGTACTGATATTCTGGAATTGCCTTTTGTTTTTTCTTTTCTCTTTTACCCATTTATTTTTGGCACGTGCCTGCACACACAAAACACACACACACACGTGCCTGCACACACAAAACACGCACCCATGTCGGAGCCAGAATTATCGGCAACCCAACCCACCGAGCTTCGTCATACATCAAGCGCGACCGTCAACAACTTTGGTTCAGACCAAAGGTCACCACAAATCGAGCTCGAGTCCCGATCTGGAAATTCACCTTGTCGCCTAAAGACATGTCCGACAGATCCACATCGCCGGAACCTCAAAGCCCGAACAGCTCACCAGGACTTCCACAGTTCCGACCATCCTGAACTTCCGACCAGATCTATGTTTCTCAGTACGCCAGCCGCCACACCGTCATCCAGTTCCAATTGTCATCGTCGAAGACACCAGCCCGCTGCCGCACGCGACATCGACCGTCACTCTTCGGCTCCGATGACCCTCGTCCATCCATGGCTCCAACCATTTGAATCCCATCGTGCTTCCCAACCGGTCGTTGCTGAAGAAGAATAAGAGGAAGGGTGGTGGTCGGTGGGTGTTACGTCCGTGAGAGGGGATGTGGGAAAGAGAAAAAAAATGTAAGGGGGAGAGAGAGAGAGAGAGAGAGAGAGAGAGAGAGAGAGAAGGTATAACAAAAAGAAAAAAAAATATTTTATTCAAGTAAATAGATGGGCATTTTTGTCGTTTTAATAGAAGTCAACACCAAGACAGATTTTTATCCTTCGCTGTAATTTTTGAAACAATAGGGACTAAACTGTAAACAGGTCATCTAATAAGGTAGTTATTGACAAGAAAGGGGAAAATTACATGATACACCCTTGTATTTTATAAAACCTGCATAAAACACCCTTATATTCTCTAAACTGCACAAAACACTCTTGTGTTTTAATAAATCTCGCACACTCGCCCCTTTGTCTACTTTTATTAATTATTCACTAACGTCGTTCTATTATCTTCTCTTCTCAATCTCTCACTTTTCTTTCTTTCTTTCACTCTTCTTTTACGATTATGGTTTTTCTACCTCAAGAATCGCAGTAAAAAGTAGTTACAGCACTCGTCCTTTTTTTTTTTGTGGATTTTGCAGTTCACTTGATGACGAGTATGCTTTATTTCTTTCTTTACCGTATTATGTTTGTAACACCCCCAAGTTATTCAGGGTATATTACAGCGCCGTGAGCCCCGCCGCGGGACCCACAAGGCTAAACATACGCGGAACTATAAACTTGACCGAGAAGGTCTACATACAATGGAAAGAAAGATGATACAAATGGTATTCAAAACCATAACCAATGAAACCATATACATCACTGCACAAATCAATACCTCGGCAACACAGGCCGGAACATCAAGGAAACTAAAATACAATACTCGGGTATTTAAAAATCCATTCCAGTACAACAACACTGAATGGAGGAATCCAAGAAAAATAACCGGAGACAAGACACAGTATCACACTTGCCCATCATCTTCATGCCGACCCGGTACCCGCCTGTCCGCTCTCCTGGAACCTGAAATACATGAAACGTATTTCTCCCATAAAGGGGTTAGCCGTCGAATAGCTAGTACAAGTATAACAGTATGAAACACAATACTCCTCGACAATAAAGTAAATGTAATCCGTCAATTCATCAATTCAGGACTAGTATTCCGGAATAACTAAAATCTCATGACGTATGTGAATGCCGTAGAAACGGTTCGTTCATATCATACGCCGTTACATGTAGGAATGCCGTCAAAACGGTTCGTTCATTATATGCCAACAATACATATATGAATGCCGTAAAAACGGTTCGTTCATAATATGCCATCAATATATCTATGAATGCCGTAAAAACGGTTCGTTCATATCATACCATCAATACCTCTTACTTTCAAAAGTCGAGAACGTACAATCATAAATGTATACTTGCCTTGAATAATCGACGATGCAACGAACGGAATGGAAAGTCACCGACGAATGCTAGGAACCATCGAAACCGAACCTAACGATTCGAAGAATACAATCACAACAGATTCTAAACGAATACGGAATTGGAAAACGCCCGGAAACCCGCCTACGATTCATGTATATTCGTATAAAAACGACAACGAGGGCGGACCACAACCAAACCCTCTGGATTTCGTAAAAATCACGAAATATACCATGAATCCGTAGAGAAACTAAGAGTACCAACAAGATTAATCATATTCATCATGAATTACTCAGCAAAACCGAATGAATCGGACAAAACCGCGAAAATCCCCAAATCTCCCCAAAAGTAGGGTTCTAGAGATCTAACCTTGATTCGCTGGATCGAAGGACGTTATAGGATGATTGATCAGTGATATAAACTCAGAAACTTCATGGATTTGTTGTTTAACAACATGACTTCATCTCCTCCAAAGATCTAGCCGCGGACCGGAGAGAAGGGAAATGAAAAATGAATGAAAAAGTGGATGCTCTGTCATTTATATACTGGGCCGGAACTAGCGTGCGCTAGCCTTCCTGGACTAGCGTGCGCTATCGGCCAGTATCGGCCCAGCACTCTCGGCCATGGCCCGCATGACCCGGCACCACCGACCAATTCTGCCGACCATGACTCGTCCGCCCGACTCCCGCTAGCGTGCGCTACGGCCGGAAGCCTGCGCGCGCTAGCCGACCTGTCCAGTAGCCTCTGGACTAGCAAGCTCATCCGTGCGTCGCTAGTCGGCCGACGGCGTGCGCTACCCTGCCGGTCGGCGTGCGCAACGACCGATGGCGTGCGCTACAGCCGATCTACCCGAGTCGAACCTCGTAATCCCTCTGCCCGGGCCGATGGCGTCTGGCTGGTGACTCGACAGCGTGCGCTACACTGCCGAGCTAGCGCGCGCAGCGTCCCGGCCGTAGCGTGCGCTATGCCGGTTCCTGCCGTGCCTGCTCGGTCAGTGCCCGCCATCGTCCGGCCAGAACCCGCAACCGTCCGGCCAGTGCCCGACCACCAGGGCTCGACGACTCGATTTCCGAAAACGTACGGAACGAACACGACGAAAAGTTCGCGGACGACATCAACGACTCGAAATGAAAACATAATGCAATAATTAATCATACGCGACCAAGAAAAGAGTCGAGACGACGAATACAGATACGAATACCCATAACTTTGGGTAAATTACAAGATGGCCCAAAACGTCCGAAAATCACGATACGTGAGAATAACCAAACCGAAGTTCACAACACTTCTATCAAAGTTAAACGGACTTACGGGAAACTCGAAACAGCAGTTTAGAACGAGATTCGCAAGAATCGAACTCAAATGCGGAAAAGTCGCTAAAAAGCACGGAACTCAACAAAACGACACCAAAACGAACTCGGATGTCAAAAAGTGTAGAATTAATCATTCTCAGGGTGACGAAACGGTCCCAAGAGAGTTGTCAAAACGGACTTCCGCCAAAAATAGAAAATTATCGGGAATCAAAATTACGGGTATTACATTCTACCCTCCTTAAAAGAAGTTTCGTCCCGAAACTTAAAACAAGTAGGGAGAAGAAATATCCTGCCAGGAAAAACTCAACGAGATACACAAGAACCGAAAACTTACGCCCAAACGGCGAATCATCAATATAGAACTCAACAATACATTACCCGAAGGTAAACCAAACCAATGCGGAAAAGATACGGATCACAATGCCCGAAGGCTCCAACGGAAAATACCGATACATCATAATGGCCTGAAAGCCCCTCAACCGAAGCTATGTATCACGATGTCTTGAAAGCCGAACAGTCCGAAACTGTAAATCATCATAATACAGATCTCAAAGAAACAAACCTGACTGTCGGACATGTCCCTCGGCGTATGAACGACCAGTCGCAAATCGTTAGGCATATCCAATACATCATGGACTACGAACGACCAAACAATAAAGCTCAAGAGGGACATCACAGTACGCCCGATCCGGAAATGTGTCCGTGCACATGTACACCCCGTATACGGAATCCAGAATATACGTGTGACAATGTACCTAATTAGCCTCAAGAACTACGTCTCGTGTGCACGGTCCAATGCGGAAACATCCACGCATGACCATCGAGTGTCTGGCTAAAAATCCTACACATAACCAATCGGCACGCAGACATGATTCCAGATATGCCATGATACAACATGACAACCACACTCAAAGGATAAAAATACCCATTACGGATCATACGACTCACCAAGTGAACGATGACACACGAATAATGAAAGATCGACACGACCAACGATATTCAAAACAACCATCCTGGGATCAGAATTCCTTAAGGACCGATTAACACGGCAATAATCACAACACCACAATTCGGGAAATCCTCCACCCTCAACAATCACAAAATTATCGAGTTCACCAGAATAATAGTGTGCTGCCCTGAGTTGGCCAACACGACAATAATAACTCACAGATGGGCACTATCCTCGGCGATCCCCATTCAATATCTCAATTGTCTTCGAACGACCAATCGATAACGACTCAACGGATGGGAACTATCTTCGACAGTCCCAATTCAATACTTCGGTTACCTTAGAACGGCAACTCGATAACAACGGTACAACGGATGTCTCGGCACATTTAAATCAGTTAACGATAATGAAGATGAAATTCGAATACATCAATGCCTTCAATCGGCCGTTTACGAACAACAATAACATTTGGCATAATTTGTCGACGGGTGTCGTATTAAACAATCCCCTGATATCAATACAATCATAAGGAGGCCAAGTCTCGAAATGATACACACATTCGTACGCCTACACGATAACATTAGTCTCATTGATTAGTACGAGTATAAAACTTGCCTCGATATCAATACAACGAACTGTTACCAATTCAGTTGATTTCGTCTTACGATTTTCCTCAGTCTCGACCAAGTTAATCTACGAACCCTTCAACCTTAACCGCAACACAACAGTCATAATCTATGATCAAACATCATATCTTATTGTAAAACGAAGGATTAATAATCAACCGGTTCGATGACGACCAATATCAATACCACTAAACCACAAACTCAATCGTTTCACCATATCTCGACTAATCACAGTCTGAACAATCCAACTCAGACACTTACACATCCTGTCCACAATACGAGTCGAAATATGATGATCATATCAGCGACAAATGAGGACCAATAATAAGGGTCTAAATGTTCCAAACTCAATTCTTAAATATGAATTGATAAGGTTCCCTTCTCGTAAATCCATCGTTAAAATTTACTTATGACCGTCATCAATTCGAATCATCCGACTGGTTCAAAGCAATAGATAATCCTATTAAAAAGGTTATCAAGTAGTCCAATCATTCGACTTGAACGTTTGCTCCATACGTATGGGCTTCCAAATTCGGAGATGAATAATAGTCTCATCAAACTCATAATCACATTCGTATTCCTATACGAATATTATTTCAAACACATAGTTTAGCTCTAGATATGAATATTCCATATTCATTTTCAAAACATCAACACTTCTTAAAAAAAAAAAATTCATCACCTCGTATAATTCAAGAGTTCTTCAAGAGCACGAAATATCCGAAATCCCGTTCAGAACAACATATCCGAGGTATATATCTCCGTGTTACCATTTTCTTCATCATGCCATTCATACAACCTTAAGAATCGCAACAATATTGTTATTATCATATGAAGAAGATCTCAATAATCATATCAACATCCGAAATCTCTTATTACAATTTCAATAAATCTCGTATAACACTATCACATGATACCATAATTGTAACACCCCAGATCCTCCTGGGAATATTACACGCCGTAAACCCTTCTCACAAGGATTTACCAGGCTAAGCACAATTTTCCACGTCATTTCAAAAATGCCAAAAAGACCGATGACGGTAATGTTTTCCAAATACTAAAAAAATCATTTTCCAAATACCGTCAAAACGATCAAGGCCAAAATGCCAAAAACTCAGTTTGGGGAATCGGTTTTTACAAAATAAAATTCAGTTGGCAAAATACCAAAAGCCCTTTCAAAATACTCACGCAGCGGATAAAAGTACAGTCCAATTCATGCATTTTCATTGAAATAAGACGAACATCAAAATACACGATTCCCAACATACTCCCTCCCAAGTAGTAATCCTTAAAAAAATGAACCACTATCAAAGGGATACGAGGACTACCATGTATGGACGAACCACGAAGAAGAATAACTTGAACTCCATTCCAAGAATCATCAAAAACTTCAAGAACAATGCTTAAATCCGAGCTCTCCATCTTAATCTTGTTTGAGAGAATCATCTCTCAATGTTTAGGAACTTCAAGTACTTCCCAAGGTTCTCTCTATTGACTGAAGGAAGGAGAATGGACAAAATGCCTCTCAGCACTCGTCTATCCTCTCTATAAAACACATCACTAGCGCGCGCTAGACCTTATATTTAGCGTGCGCTACATGACTAGCGTGCGCTATCCTTCCTTGATAGCGTGCGCTATCGGGCAGTCCAGAAGCTACTACATTGCTTCGAAATTCATCTAACGTGCGTAATGCCCATGCATTAGCGTACGCTAACAGGCGTTGACTTGATACAGTAAAATGCTCAGTAGCGTGCGCTATTCTTCGACCTTAACGCGCGCTAATCGTCGTTGACTTGCTACAGTATCGTGCCCCCACATGCCGAAAGCATCCGTGATTATCGGGATTCCTTTGACCGATATAGAATTAGCGTGCGCTAATCATATGGTTTTAGCATGCGCTAGCTCTACACGACAAGCACTCGTTGACCTTATCTGGACACGCGTCGAACATGGCCGGGTCCACCCGCCGAAAGCTAAGATTCCATTAATGGCGATCTGGTGTTAGCGTGCGCTAACCAACATGCGTTAGCGTGCGCTAACTGAATATATAAAAAATCAACCTGGGCCTACCTGTCGGCCACCTTTCGAAACTAACCCAGCAAGTCGTTACGTACGTTAGGGGTCCTCCTTAGCGTACGTAACCGAATCCCTTAGCGTGCGTTAAGTATGCACCGTAGCGTACGCTAAGTATATACCTTAGCGCGCGCTAGGCATACCTTGTAGCGTGCGCTAACATAGCTGTACTTAGCCATTTCCGCTATTCTCTACCAACATCTCGACCTACCAAACGATCATACGGCACAATGAATACATATACTCATTCAGCAACATTGTCATACGTTCACATCATCCTCAAGCACAATTATCCAACATATAAATCCAAAATCACCAAGATAACCAAGAATTATCGAATAATCCAAACAACATACTTACAGGTCTGTGAAGTCGATGATCTCCCGTGGTACTAGCATGCGACTCCCAAACAAATTCTCAACACAATACCGATACACGCTAATATCGAAATTAGCAATTTGACAAAATCTCAAGAGAGGGTTCACGTCCGTAACCACAGTCACGACTTCTTCTCCTTACATCCAACATTCTAAAGGGCACACACGTGCGGAAGTATAATCCAAATCGCACCTTCTCGAAGTGACCAATTCCAAAGAATACCAAGCTAAAAACGAAACGGACAAGAAAATACAAGAAGAGTGAGAGGACTTACAAGTACCGGTCGCACTGTGATGATGGCAGAGTAGTGATACTGTGGGCAAATGACGACTCAATCGACCCAAAAGACCGACAGCCTAGGTATCCATAAACCTAAGCTCTGATACCATATTCTGTAACACCCCCAAGTTATTCAGGGTATATTACAGCGCCGTGAGCCCCGCCGTGGGACCCACAAGGCTAAACATACGCGGAACTATAAACTTGACCGAGAAGGTCTACATACAATGGAAAGAAAGACGATACAAATGGTATTTAAAACCATAACCAATGAAACCATATACATCACTGCACAAATCAATACCTCAGCAACACAGGCCGGAACATCAAGGAAACTGAAATACAATACTCGGGTATTTAAAAATCCATTCCAGTACAACAACACTGAATGGAGGAATCCAAGAAAAATAACCGGAGACAAGACACAGTATCACACTTGCCCATCATCTTCATGCCGACCCGATACCCGCCTGTCCGCTCTCCTGGAACCTGAAATACATGAAACGTATTTCCCCCATAAAGGGGTTAGCCGTCGAATAGCTAGTACAAGTATAACAGTATGAAACACAATACTCCTCGACAATAAAGTAAATGTAATCCGTCAATTCATCAATTCAGGACTAGTATTCCGGAATAACTAAAATCTCATGACGTATGTGAATGCCGTAGAAATGGTTCGTTCATATCATACGCCGTTACATGTAGGAATGCCGTCAAAACGGTTCGTTCATTACATGCCAACAATACATATATGAATGCCGTAAAAACGGTTCGTTCATAATATGTCATCAATATATCTATGAATGCCGTAAAAACGGTTCGTTCATATCATACCATCAATACCTCTTACTTTCAAAGTCAAGAACGTACAATCATAAATGTATACTTGCCTTGAATAATCGACGATGCAACGAACGGAATGGAAAGTCACCGACGAATGCTAGGAACCATCGAAACCGAACCTAACGATTCGAAGAATACAATCACAACAGATTCTAAACGAATACGGAATTGGAAAACGCCCGGAAACCCGCCTACGATTCATGTATATTCGTATAAAAACGACAACGAGGGCGGACCACAACCAAACCCTCTGGATTTCGTAAAAATCACGAAATATACCATGAATCCGTAGGGAAACTAAGAGTACCAACAAGATTAATCATATTCATCATGAATTACTCAGCAAAACCGAATGAATCGGACAAAACCGCGAAAATCCCCAAATCTCCCCAAAAGTAGGGTTCTAGAGATCTAACCTTGATTCGCTGGATCGAAGGACGTTATAGGATGATTGATCAGTGATATAAACTCAGAAACTTCATGGATTTGTTGTTTAACAACATGGCTTCATCTCCTCCAAAGATCTAGCCGCGGACCGGAGAGAAAGGAAATGAAAAATGAATGAAAAAGTGGCTGCTCTGTCATTTATATACTGGGCCGGAACTAGCGTGCGCTAGCCTTCCTGGACTAGCGTGCGCTATCGGCCAGTATCGGCCCAGCACTCTCGGCCATGGCCCGCATGACCCGGCACCACCGACCAATTCTGCCGACCATGACTCGTCCGCCCGACTCCCGCTAGCGTGCGCTACGGCCGGAAGCCTGCGCGCGCTAGCCGACCTGTCCAGTAGCCTCTGGACTAGCAAGCTCATCCCGGTAACGTACGCTAGTCGGCCGACAGCGTACGCTACCCCTGCCGGTCAGCGTGCGCAACGACCGGCAGTAGCGTGCGCTACCTGTCGATCCTAGAGTCCAGAACCTCAGAATCCCTCTGCCCAGGCCCGATAGCGTACGCTGGGCTGACTCGACAGCGTGCGCTACACTGCCGAGCTAGCGCGCGCAGCGTCCCGGCCGTAGCGTGCGCTACGCCGGTTCCTGCCATGCCTGCTCGGTCAGTGCCCGCCATCGTCCGGCCAGAACCCGCAACCGTCCGGCCAGTGCCCGACCACCAGGGCTCGACGACTCGATTTCCGAAAACGTACGGAACGAACACGACGAAAAGTTCGCGGACGACATCAACGACTCGAAATGAAAACATAATGCAATAATTAATCATACGCGACCAAGAAAAGAGTCGAGACGACGAATACAGATACGAATACCCATAACTTTGGGTAAATTACAAGATGGCCCAAAACGTCCGAAAATCACGATACGTGATCGAATAACCAAACCGAAGTTCACAACACTTCTATCAAAGTTAAACGGACTTACGGGAAACTCGAAACAGCAGTTTAGAACGAGATTCGCAAGAATCGAACTCAAATGCGGAAAAGTCGCTAAAAAGCACGGAACTCAACAAAACGACACCGAAACGAACTCGGATGTCAAAAAGTGTAGAATTAATCATTCTCAGGGTGACGAAACGGTCCCAAGCGAGTTGTCAAAACGGACTTCCGCCAAAAATAGAAAATTACTGGGAATTAAAATTACGGGTATTACAATGTTCACAATTTGTTAAGTTTTAGCAGCATTTATCACAACATTTATTTATTTACATGGGTAATTTAAAGGAAGAAAAAAAAAATCATGTCACTTAAACATCCTATATTAATCTCCATCAAAATGAATGGTTTATTAAAAACCTAAGATCAAACTCCATTTAACCTTTTCTTCCCCGATCATGAAATTCTAACGATTTCAGCTAAATAATTAAAATGTGGTTTCATTTATATATGTATATATTTTTTTCGCCAAATATCAATATAAAATTATATACTGTGACAAAATTTTAAAATAGAACTAGAACACAAAAATAACAGTATACAGTTAGGTTCGTTATTGAACCAATTTTGAAAATGTGGCCTCGGATGCCCCGGAAACCGATGGTCTGAGGCGGCTGCACCTGACTACTCGCCTACACACACTACAAGTTATCAGTTATACATCATATAATGAAAGATTAGGAAAAGTTTATAAGGCATTTGTAAGACCTACACTGTATTTGGGATTGATTGCAACAACCCTCTAGTACTATACTCTCCAACAGTTATACAATAAAAAAACATCTGAGCCTTAGCCTCAAAATAATTTGACGTTGACTAACATGAATCATTCTTTAAAATCGTAAATAATCAAGAAAGTCCGTTAATAGCAAAATAAATAAATAAAATGAAATAAATAAATTAAAAATACGAAGTGTAAATAAAGATCAACTTGATCTAAGAGGAAATAAAAGAAAAAGTTATTCAAATATTCATAATGATAGTAAGAAGATTACTGAAAAAGTTTGAAAACTCTATAAAATAACTAAAAAATAGAATTATAAAATAATAATAATAATAATAGCAATATAATAATAAAATGAAAAAGAAGATGATGAATCAAACTTCATTATCCATCCATATATTATCCCTCCCGAGTGTCCTCTCCACGGCCATATTCTTTTAATCCTAGTGAAACTCACATTATATATGTTCTCTTGGATCTTCTTCTACTCTATACAATCCGATCCGCTTATCAATCTTCAAGCCCCTTTATCGGGGCATTAATAGGTCTTTGCCTCACATGATCAAACCATCATAACCGATTCTCCATCATCTTACTTCCATAGACGCAACTCTTAGCTTCTCCTTGATCACTTGATTTCCGAGACGATCCTTTTTGGTATGGCCATATATATACTGTAGCATACAAAATTCTGCCACGTTCATCTTTTAAACGTGACACTGTACTGACGCCCAAAACTCATTGAGCTACAACAGTGCATGCCTAGTTGCCATACAGTAAAATTCACCATTTGGTTTATGAGGCATTGCCGTGATCACGTAGCAACCCTGTAGCGCTCTTTCACTTCAACCAATCCAAATATTTTCGCTAAACCTAATATCCAAATATTTTGTATTAGTTTTGACCAGCCTAACGCCTAAACTTCCGCAGTATCTCTCCGAAGTTTTAACTTTCTTTGAATCCCAACTTTAGTCTCATCAATCAAGAAAATATCATATGCGAACTCCAACTCTCACAAACTTTGGCTTTTTTCTTCTTTGCTTTTGTTTTTTTATTTTTTTCTTCGGTGGTCAAAAACAGCATACGCCCTAGTTTGGTCGAGCTTGTTGAGGATCTCGATGTAGATGTCCATTTTTCGTCAATCACGCACTTCAGTCCATCAATGATGTCATTGTGCACAAGCGGATGCATGTGTGATCGGGCGGTACCTGTGCACCACCAGATTTTGCAAGATAAAGACTCCATTCCACCGTGAGGAAGCAAGCATTTATGAATTTTTTTAGATCTAACAAATAATTAGAATAATTTATGAAAATTATTCTCCATGTGGTAGTATTCATCTTTTCATCTTATTACACAAACATCCAACAAAAGAAGCAAGTATTTACGAAATTTTTTAAGATTGAATAAATAACTAAAATAGTTTATAAATTAAGCTCCAGGGCCGGTCCAATGGTTTCGGATGCCCTGGGCGGAGAGACAATAATATGCCCCTAATACAATGAACTAAAAGCATACAATATTTTAACGAATTTGGAGCCTAGCCAAGTTAGAAGACTCGTCCCCGTTACGTTTATTTAATGAAAAGAAAAACTTAGAGGGGTGTATTCAATTGGGATTTTGTGGGATTTTTTTTGATTTTAGAAATCCTAGGGTATTCAATTTGGATTGTTTTGAATCCATTAAAATCTTGAGGTATTCAATTTGGATTTCAGAATGTCATTTAAAATCTTGGTGTATTCAATTAGGATTTCAAAATGTCATTTAAAATTTGGGTGTATTCAATCTGCATTTAAAACAATCCATTAAAATATGAGGGTATTCAAAAATTCATGGAATTTTTTGGATTTATTAAAATGGTGGATTTTGATGGATTTGTTAGTGTTTTTTGTAAGTTTTGAAATCTCACCAAAATCAATGAGATTTTGAAGGATTTCTAAAAATCCATTTGTAAATCCGAAAGACTCTCCATCAACTTTATAAGATTCTACGATGATTATTATTAATCCATGCATTATTTCTAATCCTTCAAATCTTTAAAAATCCATGGATTATTATTAATTCACCAAAATCTGAATTGAATACACCCCTCTTAAAGTGGGTTATAAATCTTGGGTACCCGGGTTATAATTACTGGGGAGAAAAAACGCATATGGTAGTTCAAATTTGAAATCCACATTTGATTTTGAGTCTCAAACAATAGACAAATTTGTTTGTGTTTTTAAAGAATAAATGATCATTGCATCAAACACTACACATAACTTAAGTAATGACAAACAAAACCATCAAATTTTCAATAGTAATCTATTTCACATCAAATTTTTAATAGTAGTTTATTTCTCTCTTGTAGTTTATTCCCCTCTTGAGCTTTGTTTAATCCAAAAAAACCATTAATTTGGTGGGTGAAGAAAATAAAATAAATATTACCTGATGAAGGCTGAAGTGATAGTATATTATATAATTTTTTTTTTAAATTAAAAATTAGAAACTAGTATTGGATGATGCCGTGCTGGGCTTTGCTGCCCTGGGCCACCGCCCACTTCGCCCAGCACTAGGGTCGGGCCTGTTAAGCTCTTCCCGATCAAAATAAATAAAATGAAGTTGGAAAATTAGGATTTATATGTATATAGTTTACCAACCGATCGAAGATTATAAGAGATAAAAATAACTCGATCTCTAGGTCGATTTAAACTTCGCCCAATAAAAAATGACGGGAAAAAATAAAAATAAAACTAGCATATAAATTTGCTTATTTGATTTTCTATAAATACTACATACTCCCAACAAAATCCTTAATACGACAAATCATTTCATGAACACGAACCTCGGAGAAAACCGACTTATTCAGAATCTGAAATGCATGCTTAACATCTTTAAACACCACCGTCTCAACTTTCCGACCACAACCACCGCCAGCCGCCGCCAAACCACCACAGAACTCCATATTCCTATCTCTCAGTATATCCAACTCCGACGCGCATACCATCACGCCCAAATCCCGCGGCAGCTCCTCCACCGCCGGACTGCACCATGGATGGTCCCGATCCTCGCCCGCCGGCAACGCCATCCGCCAGTACGCGTCGGCAGCCGCCAACGTCAGCACTGACCTCGGCGTCTGCACTGCGTACTTCTCCGAATGAGTCCTCCTTTCCCGACCGAAAAAGGGCTATATTAAAATCACCGGTCATAAAGATCTTCGAGAAGTTGCATCTAGCCGTCCACCATTGGGAACTTTTAACAGTCACTTGGTGCCTGACCCAGCTCCAGTGGCGGATCTACACCTAAACTATTGGTGGTGCCTATTCAGGGCCGGTCCTGTAAAATCTGAGAAATTTGAGGCCCTAGGCCAACTATTTGGTAGATGCCCTTTAATATTTTTTCCTAATAGACGACAGTGTGGTTGCAAAAATTCTATACTTAATTTTGTAATAATAATGTGACTAAAGAAAATACTATAGAGACAGTTTTTGAAATAAAACAACAATTTTGAGACGATTTTTATTCTAAAATGAACATTCATCAAATTTGAATTTTTTTTAAGTTTTAAGTGAACATGAAGAAAAAGGCAAGAGAGTGAAAAAAATATGTTGAAGATAAAGGAAAGAGAAAATTATAATCTGTTGAATAACAAAAAGAAAAAAAAAAGAAAAAAAATATGTTCTGTTGAAGAAAAAAGAAAGAGAGAATTAAAATTTGTTAAAGAAAACGAAAAAAAAAAAGAGAAAATAAAGACCTAGATGCTATCTCTGTGGTTCGAACCTGCGAACTTACATACATAAGCCTTTTAAGAAAAACTTCTACCGTTGGGACAAGGAACTCTCTATGTTTAGCCTTGTGGTTTCTGTTGAAGAAAACGAAAAAAAAAAGAAAAGAGAAAATAAAGACCTAGATGCTATCTCTATGGTTCGAACCTACGAACTAACATACATAAGCCTTTTGAGGAAAATTTCTACCGTTGGGACAAGAAACTCTCTATATTTAGCTTTGGAATCATAAGTACATATATTTAATTTTTTTTTGGGTTTGGTGGTGTCTGTGCACCATCATGCACATAATCACATCCGCCCCTGCCCAGCTCATGGCTCTCACCCCGTCGTCGTAGGCCGCCGGGAGAGGATTTTCCGGCGCCAGCCTGTAGTTCACTGACACGACGGCGCAATGGGCTTGGGAGGCTAACTTGGCTAGAAACTCATGGTAACAGCTCCAGGCCGCCGAGCCGACACAGAAGCCGCCGCCGTGAAAGTAGACGAGCAGAGGGAGTTGACTTTCTGGGGATGTGCTTGGGACGTAAACACATGACCAGACGTCGGTGCGCGTATCAATGAGCGCGTCTCTGCACGTCACGCCGAGCTCCGGAGCCAATGAGGGTGGGACACATGGCACGACCCGTAGCCTCTCCACGTGTCCGTCTTTGTAGAGTCTAATCAGGCCGCCGATTTCTTCGGCTATTACTCTTGAGACCTGCTATTCCCCCCTGACACCCGCCGTCTCCCCCCCCCCCCCCCCCCTTCTCTTTTTTTTTTCCCATTCTATCCTTTAGTTATTTTTGTTATTTTTTGTTTTTTAGCAATTTTATCTTAATATATTTAACATTAATATTATATTTTGTTATTATTAAAATTAATAGTTTCTCATATTTTATATATTATTTTAAAATATATTGTTAGAAACTTTATTTTTTTTCCTTTTCTATCCTTTACTCCTTTGCACTTTAATTTTTTTTTCATATTATTTATTTATTTGTTCTTTTTTCTTTGAATTTTTATTTTACTTTATTATTATCAAAATTAAAAATTTCTATTATTTATTTATTTTTATTTATATTATTTATGATTAAAAATAACTACGACACAATCTAATAAATAATAAATGCGAAAAATACGATCAAGATTGATAAATAAATTATTCAATTACATTATCTGGTCATCAAATCGAACCAAGATTGTATCCTTTCTCCATATGGATCAGCCCATCCTTTACAATCTTCACTCACATTATTCCACCATAAAATTGGAATTGGTGGTTCAGGATAATCGGAGTTCAAAAAAAACTTGTACAAAGTGATTACCATTAACTAATGCAATTGCTATATGTTGACGTTGTTGAAATGGAATTGGAGCTTACCTTAATGGCAAGTGTGAAACAACTTCCACTAAGAGGAGTAAATGCATGCAGCACAATATTATATCGTGTTGCAATGACAGCCCCACACATAATGTCCATCCAACTCCACTGTGGTGCCGGAGATTCGAAGAAATTTAGTGCTCGCATCATATTATCGGCAGTACCTCGTTCAAGATAAACACGATCGTAGAACTCCATATTTTGTTCAATTTCAAAGTAAAGATCTGCCCGAACCTGCTTCCAACCATCTTCTGAATTATACCCGACTTGTGCGGCTATCGCTCTCTATCCGCAGTTACCATCCCCAAGAACATCAACTGTATGACTGACGTGACTCCGATATGCACCTGGCATTTGTGTGATATATGGATCATTGATTCCTTTTCCTGAATTTCGTGTACGAGTGTTCGTAGACTCAAAGCAAGAGCGCATCCTCGGCTGACTTTGCTCTTTTTTACTAGGCCACCCTTTATTTTTTGTGTTGTAGGGTGGTTCTTGATATTTGCAGTTAGATGGATCTACCATGTCAATCATTTTATCTAACATATGATATCTCATGGCTGGATCCATTTTATCCAACTGCGTCTTTAACGTTGTCATTCTATCGGGAGATCTCGCCTCATTTGGTAAAGCAGAGGTCATTGATAACCTTTTCCAGTGGCAGTGGATCTCGCCTATTGGAATTAACAAGAATTGTGACTGATAAAACGATAAGCGATGCTTACATGGCAAACCATATACAAATTTAAAACTACAATTACAATTGTCCAGATATTGTCCATCGACCTTCTTCAACTCATTAGAGATCAGATGGAGTGCCTCCAAGGATATGCAGCCTAGTGAATTTTCGTAGATTTCATCATTAAAATCATGACATCTCATAATAGGCGACCTTTCAAATGATGCTTTGATATCTCCAAATTCCAGAATCAACATCTTGTCGATTTTTTCAACAGATGTGTCGATCGAAGACATCGTATCACCCAAATATTTTTTCAATCTTGAATGGGCTGACTCTACCCTGAAAATTTATAATATTGTGTTAGAATATGAAATCAAGATGGATAAATACTAGTATTTTAAGTACATAACATAATACCTTTGACTTGAACGACATCCGATGTGCATATAATTATTCGTCCAAGCATAGACAAATCGATCACTGTAAGGCAATAACCATGTTGACCATAGATATTCTATCACTTTCGGGTACGATTTATATTTATCTATCAACAACTTCCATTCATGTTCAAAAGAACCCATATCAGATGACATATAAACTTTGTGCCAAGACTGATTAAAGTTAGTCCATTCGGCACCTAAGAAGGGACAGCATTTTTTCATGACATTTTTATTTATGTGCCATATGCAGATAATGTGATGTGCCTTGGGAAAAACTTCTCCTATTGAAGATATTAGTGCCAAATCTCTATCAGTAACAAGCATAGATGGCATTAATGCCTCTTTTTCAAGCATAATTTTTTTAGACAATTTAAATGCCAAGTGTATCGTTCTGTTAGTTCATCACACATATAGCCAAACATAAGTGAATAAGTTAGCTTCGTGGATGTGATACCCACGACCTCCAAGAAAGGAACCCGATATTCGTTCGTCTTGTAAGTGACGTCAATAACGAGTACCGTAGGAAATTGCGCATATAACTCAATACTATCTCTATGAATCCAAACAATATCTGTAATTGCTTGTGTCTCCGGATGCACACGGTACATATGAAAATAACCTGCATGTACCAAAAATAGTTAGTTAATAGATGGACAAATTATATTAATATTTCAAATGGAAAAAAACTTAATTACCTTTATGAATTAATTGAGATAAAGCATATTGGACGTTGCTTAATAAACCCTTTTTGGCCTTCCTTTCGCTTTGTACTGCATTGTAAATACTTTTAATGCCTGTAGTATTAGATGGGTCACGTTCCTTCAAGGCGCTCAGAATAAACCGAGGAGCAGTAATCTCGGCCATTTTACTCACAATACACTTTTCATCTCGGGTTAGTCTTGATGTGTACTCATGACCCTCTATATATTGTGCTGGGGCATGATTATGCTCTCCGCACACAACAGTAATTCCCTACAAAATACCATCTGGAGGAATCGGTACACCTCGTAGAGAGAATGGACAACCATTTTTTTTGTACTAGTACATCTTTTTAAAGTTTCTCCACTTTTTAAATATCTTGGTGGTTGATATTTTCCTCCCTTTTCACAAATTAGAGTGCATTTCGGGAGTTTGTTACCTATTTTCTTTGCGGATTTATCAATAACTATGACGAATCTATTTTTCCTTCCGGTCGTCCTCACCCAATCTAACATCTCATCTCTACTTTCAAAAATCTGTAAAAAAATAAAAAGAGTAAAACTGATTAATGAGCAAAATATATATACTAAACTAATTAAATGAAAAGAGCAAAACAGAAAAATATATTTATACGAAAAAGAGCAATATATATATATATATATATATATACCAAAAAAATGACGAAACACAAAGAAAAGATATTTACACGAAGTCGTACCTGATCAGTGATAAATTCACACGATATGTTCCCATTATTTGCTGAATTATATTCTTCCATTTATTATAAACAGAATAGTGTTTCAGAAATGTGAACAAATAAGTGATATTACATGCGAAATTTAAGAAGAAAATATAGAGAGATGATGAGTTATATTTCTTCTTCACTCCCTATTTATAGCCAAACAAGACTACTAAATAATAAAAATAATTGACATGACAATTCAATAGGTAGTATAGATTAGGGAACTATTTTGGTTAAAGACTTTGAAATGACAATTCAATAGGTAGATATAGGTTAGTGAACTATTTTGTTGAAAGACTTTGAAATGACAACTCAATTGTTAGCTAATAATAATAATATATTTCAAGATAATAATATATAATCCGAATAATAATATATATTATTTGTATAGATGACTATTGATGTAGTGGAGGATATTGCAATTTGCTATTTGGAAAAGGGTTGTTTTTGAAATATATGGAAAATGTTTGTTGGTGAATTTTGGGATAAACTCGGCCTTTTCTTATCGGAATCGACCCAGTGAATAAGAGTCACGGCTATGCGGTGAGGTCTGTCGCTTTTTGGCCAAAAAACGACGTTTAGGCCTTCGATTTTGCTTTTTTCTTTTTAAGGACTTAATTGTAATTTTCTAAAAGTTTGTGTGGTGGTTATTAATTGCCGTGATTTTAACTCTAGCTTCCATAGGGTATATATATGCGTGTAAGACCATTATTTCAGACGTTCAATGAATTGAAGTTTTCTCTAAATTTTCTTGAAATTCTTAGATCAGTTGAATCTAGATCTGTTCGAACATATTTTCTAAATATTTTTTTAAATATAATATATTGTATAGAAATAAATTTATAAATTAGTAAAAAAATTATCGAAAAAATATCAGTAAAAAATTAAAAATATATATATATATATATATATATATATATGTGTGTGTGTGTGTGTTTTAAAAAAGTGAGAGGGACAAAAAAGACGTTTTGATCTTTTTTTGTCAAGAGAGGGGAATTAGCAAAAGAGGGGCATTAACATATCCCTTACTCTTTGTTGAGGTTCTTTGGTGGTGATTTGACGGTTGAGATTTTGTTTTAGGGCGATGGCAGCCATTGGTCTTCTTCTTCCTCTTCTTTTCTTTCTTTTTTTTTTTTTTTTTTTATATCGAGATTCCAAACTTACACCTGACTAGTCCTCGGGATAACATTTGCACAAGATCGCTACTGGGTTAAATCACGAGATGTGTATCTCGGGTTCTTAAATATCCTCAACTACCGCGCAGGAGTCGTCCCTGTGATTGCTCCATCTTTGGACCCCAAATCCAACCGCAGTTCCCACCGAGATCCTGGCCTCACACCGGCAGGCGCTCAATATTTAATTGTTCCACAGCGTGCAGGAGGCTAGGCCTTAGTCAAAGACTAAGGGATCATTGGCGCGAGAAATTGATTCCAAAGTGTTGCCAGGTGAGCCAACCTCACCTTGATTAAATTGGAGGTCGGTGTGCTAATCACTACGCGTGCGGTTGGTTTTTTTCTAAAGATAGAGAATGGAAAATAATTTGGGAGTAGGCGCAGATATAGAAGCTTCGTTTAGGGTACGATTTTTTTTATAAATTACACCATTCTCTCATTTTCAATATTTAAAAAAAAAACATTTTAAAAAAGAACAATAACATTTTACGATCGAGATGATAATTTTGGCCCGACCCACACTGTTTTGCTCTAACCCGCGATGTATGAGTCATCCGGGGGACGAGGTGGGCCTGGGTATTACTTTTACCTCGTGGGTACTCGTTCCATCCCGCCCCGCCCCGCCCATTTTTTTTAATTTTTTAAATATATTTAAATATATATTTTTATATATACTATATATATTTATATACTTATATATTTACTAATATATCTTATATATTTATCTTAGGCAAGTTTTATAAACAATATGTATTATAAAATTAAAATACTAAGTAAAAAATTCGCAAATATTTATTTTATTAATTTTTAAAGTAATATTTTGTGAGGGGATACTTCACATTGGAACTGGACAAATGAATGCTGGGCAGCTGGGTTCCACAATAAGATTTCAATAAATAAAATGTAAATTCCACTTCTAGCAACACAAATTCCAAAGGTATAAAGTAACATTGACTTTTATCCTTTAAATAAATTTTTTATTTATTTTTTTGCTCCAACAAATCTGATCTTTACACACAAAATTCAAATATATACTTACATTAAATAATTATACTAAGGGGAAATTACAATCAAATATCCTATTAGATGGCCTCTTTACACTTTAGTCCCTATTATTTCATAAATTACAGCGAAGGACAAAAATCTGAATTGGTGTTGAACACATTAAAAGGCGAAAACGCCTCTATTTACTTGAATAAAACATTTCTTTTAAAATACATTTCATATTAAACAAATAGCTTATAAGTTATTAAAGTGTTTGGCTAATACATTTCTTTTAAAAATATTTTTTTTTTCAGAAAATAAGTTTTTTTTGAAATATAACTTTTTTCCAGAAAATATATATTTTTCAAAAATATTTTATTTTATTTTTTTTCAAGAAAACAATTTTACTTTTTCGAAAAAATAATATTTTTTCAAGAAAATAATTTTATTTCGAAAAAATATTATTTTGCCAAAAAATATTTTTTCCTCCAGAAAATATTTTTTTAATATTTTCGAAAAAATATTTTTTTTTTATTTTTTTCCAGAAAATAATTTTATTTTTTCGAAAAAATAATATTTTTTTCCAGAAAATAATTAATTTCGAAAAAAAAATATTATTTTGCCAAAAAATACCTTTTTCTCCAGAAAATATTTTTTTTATTTTTTTTTCAGAAAATAGTTTTATTTTTTCGAAAAAAATATTTTTTCTAGAAAATAATATTTTTTCCAGAAAATAATTTTATTTCAAAAAATATTATTTTGCCCAAAAATAATTTTTTCTCCAGAAAATATTTTTTAATTTTTCGAAAAAGATAATTTTTTCCGAGAAAATAACTTTTTTTCGAAAAGTTAATTTTTTAATTCCATAAAATAATATTTTTTTCGAAAAGATAATTTTTTACTCAGAAAATAATTTTTTTTTATTTTTTCGAAAAATAATATTTTTTTTTCCAGAAAATACTTTCTTTTTTGGAAAAAATATTTTTTTCTAGAAAGCTTGAAAATTTATTACACTGAAGTCCAAAAGTGTTATATATATTACAATGAGCGTATAAGACGCGTGAAGCGAAAAATAAATGGGTAAACAAGAAAAGGAAAAATAAAAGGGCAAATTCGGAATATCAGTACTCTCTCTCTAGTGACATCATCTAAAAATTTGACTTTTGTCCTTCGTTGTAAATATAGTTTCTGGACAGTGCAAAGTTTGTCCTTCATTATAATATCTGAAACAATAGGGACCAAACTGTAATTAGACCATCTAAAAAGGTAGTCAGATGTAAATCGCCCATTATATTAATATTGATTCCATGTTATTTCTTTTCATAAAAACTGATTAGGCTTGTATCGATCACGGACCACCATCGATCATCGGTTCTTCAATCACCAATTTTTTTTTTTTTACGAATTGAGTGAAATGAAATAAACAACCACCGCCGTTCACCAGCCGACCAGTCATGAGTTTATTTTGTTTTCTATTTTACCTGCAGATTAAATTTAGATAAATGAATTGGTATTTAAATTACCAATTAATAATTTAAATAACCAAATTGAAATACTTTTAGGCAATTCGAAGTAAATCACAATGTTATGACATAACGGTAGACCCGGTAATTTACCACACGACACGAAAATACGATACGAAAACGACACGAAAATTTAGTGTTTGAGTATGCATTTTGAGTACACGACACGAAAATACACGAACACAAAAGTACATGATCGAGATTTAGTGTCGGTTTTGTGTTTACCCTTTGGGTACACGACACGACACGAGATGCACGAAATAAGTAAATAATAATAAATATAATATTTTATATATAATTTAATAAAAATATATATTTAATGAATTCTGTTTATACTAAACTTTAAAATTTGAAAATATAATGTGAATTTTCATAAATTTCGTGTAAACATTCGTGTTTTTGTTGCCATTCGTTTCATTTTGTTGGGTACGGGGTCGGATATTTGCGCCGTTTGCGGAAGCGTAAACATAAGTGCGGAAAATAAAGGACACGAGGATTTATAGAGGTTCGGCTATAAACGAGCCTACGTCCTCTCTCGGTATCTTTTTCTATAGGATCAAGATAAAAACCTCTACGCCTCTCTTCTATCGGTCGAGGTATAACCGTTACAATCACGTCTTCTATTGGTCCGTGATAAACCACTCGTACTTGTCTTTGCGTCGGTCCAAGTTAAACCGTTTTCCTTTTCTATCGGACAAGGAATCAACCGCTCTAGCTTTCTATGGGTACTAGATAAACCTCACGAAGATAGCGATTGCGATTCTAACAATGCCGGATCCTTGATCCTAATAACACCGAATCCAATCGTATCTTTTCTCTTACAACTCGTGTATGATTTTGTGTATAACACTCAATCACTCAATGTAAGCTCAATATTACAACAACAATACAATGAATATCAATCTCAGATGAATATGTAGTATGCTTGAAGTTGTTGTGCTTGATCAATACCATAGACATGGTATTTATAGGCTTCTTGATCAAACTAGCCGTTAGCTGCCAGGACCTTCATTACGTACGCTATATACTTCCCATTACGTACGTAAGCTCGTTTACGTACGTTAACCAGACACTGTTACGTAAGTTAGCTTCTCCCAATTTCAGTCCAGTAACATTCGTTTCTTTCTTTACGTACGTTATCATACTTTTCATTACGTACGTTAATAGTACGTCACTGCTGACGTCATATGACCGTTGCCACCTTTTTG
Source organism: Orobanche coerulescens (assembly GCA_033398695.1). Taxonomy (NCBI): domain Eukaryota; kingdom Viridiplantae; phylum Streptophyta; class Magnoliopsida; order Lamiales; family Orobanchaceae; genus Orobanche; species Orobanche coerulescens. The sequence continues at coordinate 195,549,851 of CM065806.1, read as the reverse complement.
ACTTCGACTCGTCCAACGTTCATCTGGTTTGAACTGTGTTACGTACGTTATATTACTCTCATTACGTACGTAAGGCTGCTTCAATTACGTACGTTAATCATGCTTAGTTACGTACGTTAGGCTTGTGCACAACACTATTTTCCAGCTTCGTTTTCTTCGATTCTTGGCTTCGCCTCTTCGTTGTTTTATTTTGTTTATCGCCTTTAATCATCAAAACACTTTTAATTTATGTATGGAACAAAATGTTCCAACAATCTCCCCCTTTTGATGATTACAAAACAAAACTTCGTCGATGGGATTTACCTACAAAAATACAAATATATGTATATGTGTACAAAACAAAGTTTTCGACTTTGTCCGTTTCATCAGTTCTTCTCCCATTTCTTTTTCGACTCCTTCTTTTATTTTCTCCTTTTCTTTTCTCATTTTTAATTTTTCATCGTCTTTTCGACGTCTCCTCATTTTTGTTCAACTCCTTCGTTTCTCCCCCTTTCACGGTAAATCACATTTTTGATTTATTTCTCCATTCTCCTATTTTTCTCCCCCTTTTTGTATTCATCAAAAAATGCAATAAAATACCAATAAAAAATTCAATAAAAATTGAAATATGCAAAAATAAATACACGGGTATTAACTCTCCCTGAAAATATTATCCGTTTTAAAAAATTACTCCCCCTAAGTAAAATACCAAAAATCAATGTTTGGGGATCCAACCTATAGTTGATTTTTGTTTAGAAACATAGACGATATTTAAAACGATTGTTCCTTTAGGAACCCAAATTTTCTTAATTTTTATCGTCCGTCTCGGACTTTTGCAACTTGAGATATGATGCCCGATTTTTAAACACTTTTCACAATGGGGTATCTTGAAATTAACAGATTCATTTTTCAAACGAGTTTGAATCCTAACCCCTTTTTATTCAAAGTAAATTTTTGAACACCAAGCATTTGTTCAAATTTTTCGTTTCCACACGAGAATTTCTTTGTTAAAGATTTAAGCTCGGTTTGGATTTTAGCGAGATCATTCTTCAAAATATTTTCATTTTCAATACACTTTGAATGATCGATTTTAACAAACTTTCCCTTTTCGATAATTTTGGAATTTTCAATTTCCAAAGATTTAATTTGTAATATCCGCAATTTTCGATTTTCGGTAAAAAAAAATTTTTCGGTCGGAGTCCGTTTTGACGACTCTCTCATGACCGTTTCGTCATTCTGAGAATGATTAATTCTACACTTTTTGACATCCGAGTTCGTTTCGGTGTCGTTTCGTTGAGTTCCGTGCTTTTTAGCGACTTTTCCGCGCTTGAGTCCGATTCTTGCGAATCTCGTTCGAAACTGTTGTTTCGAGTTTCCTGTAAGTCCGTTTAACTTTGTTAGACGTGTTGTGAACTTCTGTTTGGTTATTCGATCACGTATCGTGATTTCCGGGCGTTTTGGGCCATTTTGTAATTTCTTGAAAGTTACGGGTATCCGTATCTGTAATTGTTGTCTCGACCCGTTTCTTGGTCGCGTATGATTAATTATGGTATTATGTTTTCATTTCGGGTCGTTGATGTCGTCCGCGAACTTTTCGTCGTGTTCGTTCCGTGCGTTTTCGGAAATCGGGCCGTCGAGCCACGGCAGTTGGGGCGCCGACGGTTGCGGGGATCGCCGGACGGTTGCAGGATCGCCGGACGATTGCGAGGCCGGCCGGGACAGGTGCGGCGAGAACCGGCGTAGCGCACGCTATCGCCGGAAGGCTGCGCTTCTTGGCAGTGTAGCGCCTGTGCTGGTCGACCAACGCACGCTATCGGGCGGACGGTGGGGTTCACGAGGTTACGGACTCGGTCGGGATCGGCGAGTAGCGCACGCTACGCCGGCGTAAGCGCGCGCTAGTCGGCGGCGTAAGCGCCGCTGTCGGCCGGCTAGCGTCGTTACTGGCCGGCGATTCGATCCAGAGCTCTTTGGGCCAGTCGGCTAGCGCGCGAGCTTCCGGCCGTAGCGCACGCTAGCGGAGTCGGGTCGACAGTTTGGTCGGCGGGGTTGGTCGGTGATGCCGGTCGTGTGGGCCACTGGCCGAGGTACTCGGCCGATCTGGCCGATAAGCGCACGCTAGTCAGGGAAGGCTAGCGCCAACATCCCGTGATTCTGAGGAATATTACATGTAGTAGATCCTTTTTGGAGAACCTACCACGCTTAGACCCAAATAAAACACATTAAATACAACAAACATAAACGTTCATACAATCAAAACCAACTTCAATTTTAACATGACACACATCACAATACCAAACAACATATCATCCCGTGGGAACATAACCAATACAACCGTTCACAATGGAATACAACAACATCATTAACCATTAATAATGACATGACATACAACACCGGACAGTACCAGCGAGTACAAAACTAAAACACGACTTTGGCCATGACCATACGACCACCAACTCAAAATGATGTACGATATCAATGCCGCCCACCGGCTCGTGTCCGTCTGTGCTAGTCCTCCCACTGGACTGTACTGAATACACAAAGTATATCCACCCTGAAGGGGTCGGAAGAAGCCTGCAAGTACAATGATTCTAGAATATGTACAACAAGTGAATAATCAACAAAAACCACGAGAAAATCATAGTGCCATCACGGATATTCCTAATACCACATCACAGTTATCATCACAAAACAACCTCCCGAGCTATCGGCCCTGTACCTCTCAAGCAAGATACACACCCCGGAGACACCTCGTCGGGCCCTCCCGGTGTATAGCCCAACCGAGTGATCCGTAGGGAAACGCGACTCTAGGACCCGGGGACCCTCACTGGTTTTACTCGGCTCACACACACTCGATCAACAATTGGCACAAATCATATTTTTACATATTCACACGAAGTACATTAAACACAATCAAAGTACTTGCCTCAATTTGAACGACACGAGAAACGGCGAACGGATGAATGTACGGTCCGAATTTCCTTCAACGATTCGATCTCAACACATCATAATACCGAATCAAAATACAACACCACGGAAATGGAAGAATTCACCCTAAGTCCTACCCTTAGAGACATTTAATCGAACACTACGGAGGCGACAAAGGTCGATCCCAAGAACGGATTAAAAACTCGAAATTTAATCCATAAACTTTGAGGGAAAACAAAGGAACATGATTACAATATCATAATCTAACATAATCCAAATCCAAAACAAACTTGAATCAAGAATTCCCAACAAACCCCAAAATTCTTTCAAATAACTTGAAGAACTTCAACCACATACCTTAATTCAACCAAGAGATGGATAATTCTTCAATAATGAACTTGATATCTTGATTCTATAGTGTTTGGAACATGTTTATGGCTTGATTTTGGAGTTTAAGATGGAGGATTCTAGGTGGAGGATGAAGGGAAGGTGCTAGAATGCCCAAAAAATCGACCAAAGGATATATATAGCTCCCGAAATGGGTTTTTCAGCATTTCTGCACTTCCGGTCGTGTCAAATAACACGGTCGAATCAGGGGTCGTGTCACCCATCCAGAACGTTTTTGCTTAACCGTAATAGCTCGACACGCCCGCGTCAAATGACACGGCCGTGTCACTGCACTAGGGTCCGCTATTTCGACCATAACTCCTTCTTCCGGACTCCGATTGCGTCACCGTTTGAACCATTGGAAAGCTAACTCAATTCTCTACAATCTTGTAAAATTTTATAATTTTTGGATTTTTTTAGAATTTATGGTGATCGATCGAATTCAGCCCTTGTGTAAATCACAATTCGGAAATATCTACTCTTATTCTATTAACACCCTTTTGGTAATACATTCATATCTTACGGCCATAACTCTCGAGTCACCACTTCTACATTCCGTCCAAAACAAACATACTCTGGAAATCACAAAACTTGAAAATTACCAACCATAAACATTCCAATTCCGATCGTCAAAACACACGGTTCCAAATAACCATAATTCAACATGGAAATTACGAATAAATTCTCAACTAAATACGTCCGAAACAACACACACACGAATACTAAAATACACGGATATTACACCCTTACCCCCTAAAAAGAAGTTTCGTCCCGAAACTTAAGATACAAAAAGTTCGGGGTATCGGGCACGCATACTATCCTCGGTCTCCCACGTGGCCTCCTCAATTCCATGCTTAGACCATTGGACCTTTACTAACGGAATCACTTTCCGTCGCAATTGTTTCACTCGTTGCTCTAGTATGGTTACCGGTTGTTCTTCATACGTAACATCTTCATTGACTTCAATCTCTTGATAGTCAATAACATGGCTGGGATCGGGAACATACTTGCGTAGTTGCGAAACATGGAATACATCATGAACATGGCTAAGCGTTGGAGGCAACGCTAGTCGATAAGCTACATCGCTTACCTTGTCCAGGATCTCGAAGGGGCCAATATAACGAGGACTAAGCTTCCCCTTCTTACCAAACCGAAGAACTCCACGAGTCGGAGATACTTTCAACAACACATGGTCTCACTTTGGAACTCTAGCAGTCGACGACGACGTCGGTATATGACTTTGTCGACTCGGCGATCAACAAACTTTGCCGAATAATTGCGACTTTTTCCCGTGTTTGAACCACCAAGTCCGGTTCTATTCCAAGTAATTCGTACGGCTCGTCCCAACAGATTGGCGATCTACACCGTCTTCCGCATAATGCTTCAAATGGAGCCATCCCAATCGAACTATGCCAACTGTTATTGTACGCAAATTCAATCAATGATAAATGAGTCTCCCAATCTTCTTTCCAATCCAACGCGCAAGCCCTCAACATGTCTTCTAGCGTTTGGATCGTCCTCTCCGACTG